>KN833049.1:116358-132073 GCA_000827315.1 Piloderma croceum F 1598 | reverse complement strand
CCCGATAATGAGCCAGGAGGCTTAGTATTTTCTCTGCGGACCTCGGGAGGTGGTCAAGCACAGATTCACCAGAAAGGCGGCTGTTCCAGTTTCAGGAGCGACCAAAACAGCTTCGACCGTGATGAAAGTAGTCCTCGCCTAAATGCATTAGTTGGTAAGAGATAGATGATAAGAAATATGCTACTCACATACTTATCGGTGGTCTGGTAGAGCATCCACAGATGGGGTTTCGACTGTACAATGGCGCTGCTCCAAACTCAGGGAATAAGGAGAGCGTTTTGGGTATTCCTAAGGCCGGTACTCTTCTTGAGGATGACATCCTCGAAGTCACAATTCCGGTTGTCCGTGACGTGGTACATATTTCAACGTCTGGACCTTGTGTGCCACCGCATTGATCCAATCTCTCACAGCTTCACGGAGCTGCAAAGACGCTCGACGCGTGTCTGCCGCGGGACGATATCATTGCGAAGGTTCGTATGCCCATTACAGATCGAATACTCGGATGTCCTTCTTGCTTTCTGCATTTTATAGACTGCTCCGCAACTCGATGCGAGAGCTAGTAGCTTCAATAATGTAGGTAGGGATCAGCACTATCATATCCACATCACCGCTTGTCCTCATGCAAGCTCGGAATCGTCTCATAATAGGGTAGATCACATACCCGTAAGTGAACTTCATCAAATTTTCGACCTGCCTCCTGCTAACATTTGGTCCAAGACTATTCGCGACACTGACGCAGGCCCAGGCTTTGAAGAACGTGAAATCGACAACTCTATGTCAATGCTTGAATATGGGATCAAGTTCATCACTATTGCGAGGACGTACATCGTGACGAGTATTTCAGCCATCATTGCTCAAATGGAGGTCTGAAATCGACTTGGCGTCGTCGATCCTATCCCCATTTCCAATTACAACCCGTCTCCTCCTTCCCTCTCATCTAGTTGTTGTGTTGTTAGCTCCGCTCATTGCGTTTTGCACCGATATGAGCTTACTATGGGGTTACTGGCTTTCCAGAGTCATATTGGGCTAGAAATTAAGACAATATACCAGATGGGAATTGTGATATACCAGTGTCGATGTGCAAATAGAGGCAGATTAGATGCTTTCTGCCATGAACGTGATGCGATCACAGGATGATCGATTGTGTACAGGTGAAAATAATGAGTACTCGAAACTTGAAAGGTTCACATTCGGGATTCAGAGACGTGTTGGTTGGTTGACCTACATAAGGACGAAAAGAATTGAGCAGCGTATGTCTGCAGAAAGCACGCACGACAGTTATATTGGCCCTAACAAATTTTGGACGGTGACAGGGAGTCCGATCTTTATGATTCAAGGTTGGAAAGTGTCGCTGATGATAAAGAAACACATGTTCTCGCAATCTCATCAGGTTTCATGGAGGATGGAAGTCAAAAGTAATACCGTATCTTTCAAATCAGCGTCAAAAGAACGAGGGGACATGTTGAATAGCCGGGGTCCTGATAGTTATGACTAGATCTGAGACCCCGATCACATAACTTGCACCCGGACTTGTAGCCCTACTTGTACTGGCCGCTGAGAGTGTCTGGTTCAAGTGGTTGTTCGTTCGAAATCACTGGAGACGAGCAAAATTTAGCAAAAAGCGAAAATTCGGACTAGGCTCTTGGGGGTTGGCGATCTGATTCCGGACGAGCACGCATTATCCATCCTGCTGTCTTCCTGTCTAGCCAGGGCCAGGCTGTCGGCTTGTCAGTGGTATGGTCTGCATATTTTGTACGCGAACATGATTTCGACGGTCATATCTCGAGCGACTGTTCTCACCCAACGGCGAGTAATAGGATCGATCGCACGCGTAGATAACACACCATCCTCTGATCTCAGCCTTCGGTATACTCATTTCAATTGCCCAGTGGTTTACATATAGACTCGAGGGTGCTCTCTGCTGTACCATGAACACCTCCAATGCATCTATCAATACGTAGATGCCGAATGGAATCATAGAGCAGAGCAAATGAACAATCATACCAGATCGAGGCAGACCGCGATTGCTCAAGTCGTGCTAAAGGTATCTATACCTGTTCACCGGTGTGCTATTCTCTGTGGGCTTACATAACTTCATAGGGTAGATGTCACCCTCGTTGCTGTGATTGACATCCAGCTGATATCGCTAGAGTTAAATTTGGATTGGGCGAGCGACAGATATCGACGTTGGTTCCCTTTATGTTGATTTTTCGTGATCATCCGCATAACCTTTTTCTTTCTTCTCAAGATGGCCGTCCTACTAAGTACTCCGGCAACTTATCAGTTTGCCTCCGGATCCACTACCCTTCCCCCTTTATTCCCATCGCACACTACGGAAAATGTATGGGTAAGCTGACATACCTTCACATACCTGACGGCCCGACGCCTCCCCGCAAGCGCAACATGGCAAGAGCAGCGCGGCGCCACCAAAACTCGGAAGATCACGGACTGGGAACAGCCGGCATAGGCGGTGCGGTGGTGTTTCTTTGGCTGACCTGGGTCTTTATGAGTATGATAGGCAATGCAGTCATGGAACGATGGAAGAGGAGCGGAGCGGGATCAACTCTGGCTATAAGATATTCATGATCAGCGGAAAAGATGATGGCCGATTGTACCGTGTGGCAGTGCCGAATAGTCACGGTTTCGGCGCCCTACAAAATTACTCGCCATATATGCGCAATGCTCTCTATCAAATCGGACAGACAAAGCCATAGTGAAATTCACCCTTTTCACGGAACATTTTTTGCTTCATCTCGATCGTCAAAACCCGAATATGCCAAAATAATTTTTTACTCTAGCGCTACGGCTTCTGACTTTGCAGGTGCAGTGCAGCTGGCTAGAGGAAATTAAAACATGTTTGAGCGTAATACGTGAGTTCCGTGACTTTTCCGCACTTGAGTCATTATGATACTGCCATCATTCACACTAGTGAAACATCCCGTCCCGCCTGGTTTTATCTTCACAAGTTTTCTCGTTCTGATGCATTTGCGGTGGTATGTCAAACAGGGTCAATTTGAATGACGAGAAATTCAGGCACTTGCTTTACATAAATTGGCAGTTCGGCCGATCTAATCGCGTTCTACCGCCCTTCCCCCCCGAAGATCATGGGGATTCACGAAGACCGCAGTCTTTAAGTGTTCGTGACTCAGCTCATTTCCTTTACTAATGGATATACCCGACCACTCCGAAAGAACATTATGACAGTTTGTCCATTCCCGGTTGTATATAAAAGTACAGGTTCTGTCTGCCCACCCTGCCACAGGAAGATATATATACCCCGCCGGTTTTGCCCCACTTCTCCCTACCATCATTTATTCTGTCGCCGATCGAGAGCCATGCCATCACCCGTCGCCCTGTCAATATTGGCGACCCGCATTGTGTCCAAACGTGCAAGCAAGTCGGCTCTTTCTGGACACGAGCAGCAGACGCCATCTTCATCAGGTCATTTTCCAACAACATTAATCGGTCGGCAGCTCGTCCGCACATGTTGGTCCACCAATATAACTCCTCCACTTTCTTGTCAAACATCAGCTATGTCGCCTACAGTAGATCGCAAGTTTCTAGCTGGCTCCCAACGTTCATGTTCGCCGATATATGTCGGAATGGTTGACACATCGACACTGTTACCAGCGCATCTAGCTACAAATATGACTGCGGGACGAGATAATGAGCAAGCGGATGCAATGCCCTCACTCCGTAACCCGCAAATTGGCCGAGGACAGATTTATTTAGAAGGTTGCTGTTCCAGATCTTGGGAAGGCAATCACGACCATGATGAAAGGTCCAATGACCTCCCTACGTTGCTGGGTACGTAGTCAACGAGAATGGTTGAGAAATAAGCCACTCACACAATACTCTATGGCTGTCAGAACAGCCGCGTGCGGGGTCTCCGTTGTGTGATGCAAGTAACCCTAATTCCGAAACCGAGGGACCGACAATCAATGGTCCTGCCGTTTACTCTATCGAGGACAACACTCTCAAACATACAATTCCGATGATCCGTGAGGTGGTATGTGTCCTACCCAGATCTAGTGGGCTTAAATATTGATTGAAGTCAACTAAGCTTCAAGAAGCTGCAAAGGGATTTGAAGATTATTTGCCACGAAACAACATTGTGAATGTCCGTCCTGTCATTTACCTTGTGGCTGCCTGGATTCTTACCATTTTCACTTTTTAGAACACTCCTCAGGTTGATGCTAGAGGAAATAGTGTCAATAATATAGGCAGAGATCAGCACTATCACTTCAACTTTACTTGTTGTCCTCATGCGACATCAAACGCCGCTCACAGCAGGGCAGAAACATCCGTACGCGGATTTGCATGACTCTTCGTACGATTTCATGCTGACTGTAGTCTTAGGACGCTAGCTCTGAATCCCAAAGCTTTTCGCCACCTCCAGAAAATAGAAGGACGTTCGTCACGATGGGTATTTCTGCCGCTTTTGCTCAATTCGAGCTCGGGTTGTCTGTTTGGTGTCGGGTAGGACGTCGATTTCGTTCCAATTTCCCAGGTCGATCCTTTCTTCACTCTCACGACCCACTTTGCTCGGTGCTGCATTTATCGTCACTGTTATTATTTCCGTTGGTTGTTTGTGTGCTACTTCGAAATTCAAATGCTGTTTCGGACTGATATAGGTTCCCGATTCGCGGTATGAAAACCGTGACTCTGGGGAATATTCTCGTATAGAAAACGACAGATCAGGTGCATTCGGTAAGGAACCGCTCTGTCCCTTAGAAGAAAGCCTGGAGGCTGTGGTCACTACAAGAATCAAAATGAGGGTTGAAGAAAACATGGACCCGAGACATCGAATATCAGAGTAGATAAAATCGACGGATGGGATTGTGTGAAACACCAAACACCTCTCGAAACAACTCGAGTCAGGCCAAGCTCAGCATGCATGCTTGCTCAAAATACCATCTCCACACTTGTAATGAAAATTTCCTCCCTCGAAATTGAAAATGCATCCATGAGTAAGCACACTTCCAGACTCAAGCCGACATCGCACCTCGAGAACACCCGAGGCCTAAAAGGGGTGGCTTTACTCACCTGGCGCTCATTGATGAGCAAGCAGGAATTTGCATTTGCAAGAACATAGGGGAATTCCGCGGAAAGAGAGCGGTTGAAACATGGAACGCGTGCGAGAATCATGTAGGTACTTGAAGCGCCAAGTTTTGGAACTCTGTTGTCCTTGTCTCGGGTCCCTAAGTGGCGGTGTCACCTCGGAGCCGCAGTCTTTGGCTTTTTCCACACGCACTTAGAGTTAGGTTAGGACCCTAACCTAACCCTAAGAACATGAAACCCACGAAAGATGTCCCCAATATAACTCTGTCAGGTCTTGTGCGTAAGAAGATTTTCCTGTATTTTATTGCATCTGTTTGGCCATGGTGAAGCCATGGTAAAATTGGTTATTCATCCTCACGACTTGAATGCCTGCCATCGTGCCGCTTCAGCAGTTATGAAACTGGATGGAAGACCATAATGGCACCTGAGGGAAAATCACAACTTCAATTTTAAGTGCATGCTCGCCTAGACGAGAACTATATCCACCTCCGTAGGCCGGTCAGGCGTCAAATCCTACTTAATTATTTGGTTGTAAAATTTATCATTCTAATGGCTAATCGTGTTAGCTCATGGACCTTTAGGCCATTGGGCATATTGTAGATGGAAAGCATAGGCTGTGCCTCTTTTCGGCGAACTCGGTGAACTCGGTGAACTCGGCGACTGAGCATTGACTATGATCAGAGATTCAATGTTGTAAGACGGTCAATTCTTATGTATATATATATTGGGGAATCATAAGCTGGACTAGGGTTCATCTCTGTTCGGATCTTCTTCTCTTGGTCCTACGTAAATAGGTATATAGAGGAGATGGGCTGATTGACACGACTTGGTTTCTGGGGGTTCCATAGATAGTATGTGACATAGATAGCCATGTACTTAGTATGGATACGGTCGTTCCTTAATGGGACCTCACGAAATAAACTCACCTACCTATCTGCAGGAAGTTTGGAGCGTGGGGATTGTCCTCGAATTTGCGATACCAGAAACCTAAGTCTGACAAGGATGTTGGCATTTGGCCAGATTTGGTCGGGCAACAGGATATCAAGAAGACTCGGATCAGTCGTTGAACATTGCAATATACGTAAGCCCGATTAGTCCGAGGTCTACGCAGCAAAAGGATATCAAGAAGAAGAGCTTAAGTGGATCAGTTGTCGAACATTGCAATATACGTAAGCCCGATTAGTCCGAAGTGCTACGCGGCAAATTCTGCCAAATAGTTTGGCGCGCGCTTGTTTGTACATTGTCTACATAACGCATTGACAGCCCGGCATGTTCTGTGCTTAGCTCCAATCCAAGCTATTTATCTTGAACATCAGTTTCAAACCCCCTCAAATTTCCTTACCTACTGTTTCATTTTGGACGATCGAGACCATATCATCACTCGTTGCCACACCAATATTAGCGACCCGTATTACGTGAAAGCACGCAGGCCAGTTTGCCTTCTAAGCAGACACCGTTGTCACAAATCGCATTCCAATAACATTTATGAGTGAACTGTCTATCCACACAGGCTGTTGAACTCTGCACCGGCTGATCGGACATCATCTGTATTGCTTACCATGGATGGGTCCTATCGTTCATATTCACCGATATACACCTCGCATGCGAAATCTGCGACGGCGTCGTCACTACCAGTGTTCCCCACGGCGCCTTCCGTGCACAGTGGGCTAGGCGCTACAGTATCTGCTGCTATGTGTATCCTGGAAGGTGGAGGGGGAAGGATTAATTGCGGATTTATGGAAGACGATGGGCGCGTTGACTGTGATCAAAGATCTAACGAGATGCCTTCGTTGCTTGGTAGGTAATCAACAAAGAACACGACCTGTAATATGTTACTCACATAATTCTCCACGACCTGTCAGAACACCCCCCAGCAGGGTTTCAATCGTACAGTGTTATTAACCCAAAATCCGAGACCGAGGAACGGACGATCAACACTCCCGAAGATCGCTCTATCGAGGACGACATCCTCGAAAATACAATTCCAGTAGTCAGCGAGGTGGTATGTACCATTAGCTCGATTAGTATGCAGTCGTATTGATTAAATCCAACGCAGCTTGAAGAAGCTGCAAAGGGGCTAGGTGGCTATTTGCCGCAAAGCAATATTGTGAATGTTAGTCCCATTATACACGGTGAAGGCTTGGATTCTTACCTTCTCCGATTTTCAGACCACCCCTCAGGTCGATGCTAGAGGCAGTGGTGTTAATAATGTAGGCAGAGATCAGCACTACCACTTCAACTTTATTTGCTGTCCTCATGTAAGATCAAACGCCGCTCACCGCACGGCGGAGGCATCGGTACGTAAACCCCCCCACGACCCTTCGTAGCATCCACGCACTGACATTAATTCAAGGACGCTGGCACTGAACCTGGCATATCTTCGCCACCTCTTGAAGACAGGAGGACGTTCATTACGATGGGTATTTCTGCCGTTATTTCTCAATTCGAGCTCGGGTTGTCAATTTGGCGTTGTATAGGACGTCGATTTCGTTTCCATTTCCTGGGTCAGCCCTTTATTTTACCTCACATCTCGCTTTGCTCGATGCTGCATTTATCGTCATTATTGTTACTTCCGCTCGTTGTTTCTGTACTCCTAAATCCAGAAGGAGTTTCTGGATAATCTCGCTTTCAGAATCACTATATGAGACACGGTACCACATGAAAACTACGAGACTTACTGATATGAGCATATGGGTAACGATGGAACACATACCCTCCATTCGGCTACGGGGGCCTCTGTCGTTAAAAAATATGCTAGTGATCACTGTACATTGGTAAGACAACACGCACCTGGAGCCATCGAATATCAAAAAATCGATCGACAGATGACCACAAATCGGACACGTAAATCTTGAGCATGGCGCATGGAAGTTACTCACGTGCGTTGATCGCCGTCACAAAACTCAGAAAACCTTTCGTGCGTTCAGGAAGTGATTACAAAACTATTTCCACCTACCATTTCACTAGAACTAATATCGGTCGTCTTGTCTGCGAGGCTCTCGTCCGAAGAATCGATGAAGGCCTTAGGCGTGGGTAGTTGGCGCAAATTAATTGGCGAAAATGGATACTGGTAGGAAGCAGTTAGAACAGACTGTTGAAGGAGTATCACGGAAGATTGTCAGGGCTCGAAAGGAGACGAAGAAAAAACCCGTTGAAATTCACACTCGCCCTAACCAAAACATGAAAATGACATCGACACTCTATCCCACATAAGCTCTACATTTCCGCCCGTCTCGTTACTGCCGTCCTCTCAGCTTCCAGGTCAACCAACCCTCCTCTCTTTTCTCGTCAGCACGCAAGACCGATAAGTCAAAGGAATGATGTACGTCTCGGTGTTCGACTCGGTACAACTCCATAGCTGTCCCGATCACGGATACTGTTATCTGCGCCATCTTTGACGACTGTCAGCCTGATTGGCCCGTGAAAATGAGCGAATTTATGCGTACCCAACGAAGAGCTATATGCGATGTCATAAGCCGATGAGCACATTACTACTAGTACGCCACACAATGTCACTCGCAGTTACCCAAGCCTTGCTTTGAATTTATTTTGGTCATGCTTGCTTGATTATTGGTATCCAGGCGAGAAAGCTTCCAAGTTAAAGGCGACTATTTGGGCTGCATAGTAAAAAGGGGTCAAGTGTGCTCTTCCAGGTTTGCATGGGCCAGAGGACCAGAAAAAGCCACATGAACTGTAGGGTTGCTTGACTTCCAAGAAAACCGATGGAAATCGGTCAGTGTGAGAGTGAAGAATTGGGTTGCATGTTGTACGAGACAGGGGATCAGATACGCCTCGCTTGGATAACCTCCAGACATATATTCAGGGGGTTTAGAAGGTTCCAGGCTCCGAACTCAGTCATTAGCGGATGGAAAGTATCGCCAGTTGCAAGGAAGCAATTTGTGATGTGTAGGAGGATGCGCGGCCGGTGGGGGACACAGTGTTCACAGGATTAGGCCGGGTTTGAAATGTGTGGCAACGAAAGCGGACTACAAATTGTCAAAGCGGTCAACGATGGGGAGCGTCGCAGAACGACGAGGGGACAAAGGGAGGATGTCGAAGGGATTGAGCAGCTGGCAAATGCAAGTCATTTTGGCGAGCGGAGTTGGTTTGCTACTCCGACCGCATCCTGCCTGCAGACCACAATCATTCGCCTTGCACCTCCAATTTTTTTTGGAGTTTGTGCCGGTTCTTTTACTGCTCATCACGACAGGCATGTCGTTGAGAGGCTTTGGTTGTAAATCCGAGGCGGCTGAAGTGGGCCACCATCTTGCAGCAGGCGGCGATTTGAATTCTCCTTGTGTTGGCGACGGCTTGACTGGGCGACCTTGCATCACCCATACTTTCTTCATTTTCTAGCCAGTATCAGGCCACTCGACAGTCGCATAGTCGGCATATCTTGTAGGCTTTGATGAATTTGAGTTCCAACGGCAATATCTCGAGCGACAGTTCTGACTCGACGGCGACAGCAATAAAAATCGTAAGGACACGATTTCCGCATAATACATCACGATGCCATTGCCTTGAGCAACACAAGCGACATGCAGTGCTTTCAAATGCTCTGCAGGAGCCAGTTTTCTGGGGAGGGCTATACCTATTCACAAGGGCAAAATTCGCTTGGGCCACCAGGAGGGCATCTACCCGTGGATCTCAAACTTGCGATTTGGACTTGAGGTAAGTTCCATCACATTCTTTGCTTGTGATCCAGACCCATTGGATTGTTGTCTTGATGTTGATGATTGGACTTTGCCATTTGCATTGTGTGTTCAAATTGGAGCTTTCGTGGAAGGCTTTGTGCATTGTTCTTGTTGACGAGCGGACTTTGTATGTGGAGCCAAAGGCTCTTTCATAGGTGCTATAAGCACATTTCTTGTGCACATTGCATTCGTTCTGCGTTGATGGGTTAGATTGAGTGGAAATTGGTGGACAAGATGGTTGGAAGTTGCCACGCACTCCGCTTCCGTGACACGTGACATGTGACTCGATGCTGTGCAGAGGCTTGATTCGTTCTCGACAGCAGAGCAGGGGAGGATTGAGTTGCAGACAGATAAGAGTGCGCTAAAGGCGCGTAAGAATGTGTGGGGCTGGTCCCATGGTTGATTGAAGGATGTCCATAAACGAAGGGACAATCGCTGCGACGAGTTTCGCATAGCAAACGAATAAGCGAAAGAACTGCAAGCTGATATATTGGATAGATTCCAACAGTTCAATCGGATGAGATAACCATCGAAGTCATCCCTGCTTCCTCGTGAGGACGTGTGGGGAGGGTCAGATCATCGCTGCCACGAACACTGTCGCTGTCACCGTTCCCCAACGACATCGTTAGCGTTCCACCAAAAGGGCCCGTTTGCTTTGTATGGTTCCCTCGGACACGTCCCAAGCTACTGGCTCGAGTAGAATCCACTATCAAGAATGCCCGTCGGACCGATGTCTTCGTCTCCGCGGAGAAGCCCCCCAAGGTTCCATTAGTTTTTCGTCCCCCCCGAGAAGTTCAGACTCAGGATCCAGATCTGGTTGTTACTAAAGAAAATTTCAGGTCGCCGCTTTATGAATTACGACATGTGTTCCCCCGAACATCATTCCATTTTCTATATAAACGGCGTTTCTTCTCGGTTTCCCCCCCCCACCCCACCTTCTTTTCCGTCTCTTTTCACACCCTCACAAAATCAACGCTTGTTATCTTCGCTTTTATCCACAATGGTACACGTCTCGACGATGAGAGCTCCGAAACGGCCTTATCCCTCGTTCACTTTCGTCTTGACGCACGAATCGTATCCGACGTATGCGCCTACGTTTGATGTCGCTTATATTAGGCCGTATAAGAGGTTTAAAACTTGTCGAGCGATGGATCTGGAGGATCCACTCATGGTACGTACACATACTTTATTGCGTAACGCTTTTGTGGCGCTTGTCATTTATGTTTTGGGCAGAGGACTGAGGGCGGTCGGTACGACGACACGCGGGACGATGATTCGGCCACTTTGACTAGGTTGGAAGACGCTATTTCTACCAAAGCTAAAGTGGACGAAGGCCGGATGAACCTAGGGAGGCGCCTTAGCCTGTCCACCCTCGTCATCGTACGTTTCCCCCCTGTTATGTGTGCTCATTCACGACTCTGACTCCTTATTTTGTTTTGGGTGATGGCGTAGGACCTAGCTTTGACTGTTAGACGTAGCATCGAGAGGCTGCGTGCAGTCAACAGGGAGAACGAGCTCGAGTTCGCTATGGTCACGCCGTGAAGGAAGTGTCTATGGGTTTCTTCGTGCTTTGATCGCATGATAAAGTTTATAGAGTAGGAAGGTACTGTACATAATCTGTTCTCGTGGTGTGGTTGGTGTTCTTTTTGGCTAATCTTTTTCTTATATAGATCAGACTCATTTGTTCATTTTGCGCATGCGATAAGTTCGCGAATTCTCCTTTGGGAAGATAATGTTCATACCCCCCAAGGTGATCACACAGCCCTATATATCTTCTTCATCTATCTGACCTCTCGTTATGTCTAGATTCGCTGTATATCTGTCACACACCCATTACCGACATAGCGCTTTCTGTCCCCACTCTCCTCCTCTCATCCCGGTTATACTTTATCTAATACACGCACACTCGCTTTTATCGAAGTTTCCGCACGACTACGAGCGGAGTCAAGAGACGGTCGGAGTGCCGTAACGCTGATATGGTGGTTAGGAAGAAGGAAGATAGCTCAATCTTACGATTGGATTTAGCACATCTGGCTTGCCGCCTTATAATTACGGTTGACTCGTTCATAATTTCTACACTGCATATTGCCCTGGCCACCAGAATTCGACTGGAATACTTACTCGCTTTCCGAATAAGTGCTTGTCTTATCATCCAAATCCGGAGGCGCTGCGGTTGTAGGAACTGTAGCGCCTCCTACAGCATGTCGAACACCAAGGCATCGGGACCGCTTTTAGCGCCCTAAATATGATTAAACAGCCTGTGGTCGGTTTCGCATGCAAATAGAGTAGCGCACGATAGCATTTTGAAAGTATAAGTGTTGATTTGGAAAACTGATCTGTCTGGTACGACTCCACAATCAGCCATCAATACTACTATTATCGGTGCTGAATAGTTAAACTTAGGAGCAGCACGGGAATCGAAAGACAAGAAGTGGCCAGGCGCTCCTTGTACAGTTGGGTTTGATCGCTGTATACTAGTCCTGCACCCAAATCATAGACACTGATTTGGCCTTTCGCTTGGTATTTGGGTGTTGTAGACATCTGACATCATCCTCTCTAAACTACTTGGGGCAGCCCAGAGACCCTGGCACGCTCAGGTTGATTTGGCTCCAGAGACTGATAAATGCGGTGGAACATTTAATACTCCTGTGTGAGAAGCCCCGACCTGTTTTTGCATTTGCGACATCAGGTCCTATAGACTGGATGGTTGGGCTGGCTCCAAGAAACAGGACTGGGAGGTTACGGATCCAGGTACCGCGTGCCAAAGGAATACCACTCCGCCTTGACCGCATCTGCAGTGCAGACTTAGAATAGATTTACGAAGGTCCATTGAAAGTTGCGGTCCTCCCGTTCTTACGAACCTCAAACTTAACGAACAGGGTATTATTGGTAAAATGACTAAACAATCTCACTCACTTTTGACGGGCGATAAATCTGAGCTCTCGTTTATTTTGTGAAAGCAAGTTAGTACCGATCGGGGTAAAGTGACGACTGCGATACATGGACAAATCGACCGGCTTCCGTAAAGGATACTTGCAGTTCCACAGTCAGGATATATGATACCGGGAGCGGCGCCAGTCTGCATCAGAAAGCCGGAATTGTGAGGGTGAGATCAATCATGTGTCACATCGTCACCAAGAAGTCTTGCGCGCATGAGTGAGGACACGAACTGCCAAAGGATTCCGACCAAATATTCGAAATGGATGTCGATTTGTCCAACACAAGCTTAACGTGGACGATAGTACATCAGAGACCATGGCTAAACTGAAAGCTTGGGGACGACCGCAGATCATCATGGATACATCCAGAATGTTCTAATCCTGATTTGCGAGACCATCCACGGTATTCTGGGGTTTGATGTAGTGGTTCAGTGATACTAGAGCGGGGCAGCTCTTCGTATCGTGCCTGGGAACTCTGAACCACTCGTAATCATATCCGGTTCCCGTAGTCGCGCATTTCTTCTCTTCGAAAAACGTAGAAGACAGACAACTACTGTGGGCGTCATGCCATCCATCCTTTTTGCTGCTCCCTTGGAGAGCGTGGATAATCAGCCAATGTACAGTCACATTCACAGCATTGGACACTGTAAAGAGTCTTTCGCGAACTTCCGAGCTCAGTCCTATGACCACATTATAGTCGATGGGTGGGTCAAGTGTCAGTGTTTCGTCGTCCATGAAGGTTTGGAGGTCAGCTTCCTGGCGGCTCAAATGTACACTGTAACGACCTGCCGGGCTATACTCAGATCGAAGGAGGAAAGCTTAGATGGGGTAAGACACACCATCGATGTCAATTCGGGAGAATATGTGAGGATCGATAGCTGCAAGTTCAGGTATGACTTTTGCAAAATCAGCCGTGCGTAGATTCGGATAGCGTAACATGTCGAATGCGCTAAACGCATGAAGGCGTGGTGGGTACAATTGTGGGCCGCAGCAAAGCACAAACCTCCCCCATGCACCGTCTCGTCGGACAACGAAACCATGGCTCGCCCATCTCTAGAGTGCACATCATTATATGGGTATGACGGAGAGACGACAACATGATCTTGCCTGTGGGCTCAGCGAACATGACCGTAATAGCTCACCGACATGAGTGATGACTGTTTTGGTCTTCTGGAATGCTGCCCATCGTTCGTCGGAGATGGCACCAGCCTCACGTCCTGCATACTCGACGCTATACGTTATGCACCTGAGCAGAGTCATTCGTACCTTTGTCCGTCAACCGAAAATCGGCATTGTCACTTCAAATGGTCATTCTGTACTCCAACCGGGAGGTGAACATTCGGTCTTGTTTTAGGGTGAGCGAAAGACATCTAAATTCTGTATAATAGCAGAAACTCACATGGTTCCTCGGTCCCTTTGACGATAAGGTCATTGATCATGACGCCTATAAATCCGTCCGCACGGGTGACGATAAGTGGTGGTCGTTGAAGAGCTGCAAGGCGGGATTAATGCCTGCCATGACGCCTTGTGCGGCCGCTTCTTCATAGCCTGTGGTACCTGTAGCATGCTTATGGCGTGAAGATGCTGAAAACTACAGCGTAAAGCAGATACCTACCATTAATCTGGCCAGCGAGAAAAAGACCCTGATAATAATGCGTTCATTATACAGAACATGATAGGTTTACGACGAGAATATACATTTACTTCAATCCGCTTGGTCTGCAGCGTGGCTAGGTTCCAATGCTCGTGTCAATGGTTACACTGATCATGAAGATCAACTTACGTCCCAATTCTCGAGGATCTACGTGATCGTACTCGACACCATACGCAGGCCGAACCATCTTGACATTTTCTAAGCCTGGGATAGTACGCATCATTGTTTCCTGTACTTCCTCGGGGATGCTACATGAAAGGCCATTGGGATAGATGATATCTACCACCAATTCAGTCGAACGTCCGACTTTGATTGATGGAAGAGAGCCCACCAGAGTCATAACCCTCCGGTTCTAGCCAAACTGTATGACCATCTTTTGCGCTAAATCGCATTATTTTTGCCTCGAGCGAAGGGCAGTATCGTGGACCTCGATAGAAGGATTACAAGAGAGCTCGCCTACGGTGTCCAGTCTCTATGTTAGTAGTAATGTTTTTGCTCCTGTTCGTGCGGCGCCCGCTGCAGCTTCACAGCCTGTATGCCCTGCACCAATTACGCAGACTGCAATTTTGGTTTGATGAGTCTCAACAGATACGCCCTCAGAACAAAGGGCCGGACCGTCATATTGGCTCAACACAATCGTCGAAGAGTGCTTCGGTTCGCTTGCGTCAAACTGCGGAATGTTCGAAGACCAGTGCTCCGAAGCATGAATTCGGAGTTCTACTAGTAAGCGAAGCTTCGAAGAAACAAAGATGTTCGGTCGAGCACTGCCACTCTCAGGCCACCGTGACAGCAGGCAGGCTGTTGTTCCCTTTCGAGAAGCCTCATGGAATGGATCATCGGGTTCTCCTGCGGACTCCGGTGACTCAGCCACCGAGTCACCCCGTTTATGGTGACCGTCCCCGAGGGGGCGCCTTCCCGATCGGGCTTGCATCCTCGATCGTTTGGCTGGCGGTCACGAACGTTAGACGACCCCCCAGGTGGGCCAGTCACCGCCCCTCTGGCGCGGCGGGTCACCGATCGATGGGGGGGACTCGTCTGCCTCCTGTGGTGACCCCTCAAGACGATCTACTTGGTGTCACATTTTGACTTCTGCTCACTGCTTGTCAAACGGTATCATCTCTCTCTGTCTTTGCTGCTTTTTGGTTTTGTCTCCTGCTGGCCTGTCTGTTCTTCCCATATCTCAGCCTTGTATAATAAAAATGGGAGTTAACAAACTTTGGCAGGTGCGTGCTCGTTTACTGACCTATTATTAAGTCAGAACTGGTCTCACTTCATATTTCAGCTACTTGAACCTGCAAGCACTCGGATTTCATTCCATCACCACGCCGTAAAGCAAGGGTTCATCGGAAATTTTCATGGTGATAGGA
>KN833049.1:70322-108855 GCA_000827315.1 Piloderma croceum F 1598 | reverse complement strand
CTATTTCCTACACTCTTCCCCTGGAGCATGTGGAATAAAGGCACATGCCCCCTGAAGACAGTGCAAGACACATGGTCAATATTCTAAAAATAACTCATTTGATGACAGATCACTCCCATTCCACATGGAACACAAGTCACATGCCACAGATGACTCAGAAAGTCACAATGCAGGACAATTATTTATAGGATATTATCAGGAACACCAGGCACAGAACAGTTATTTTAATCTATTTTTCGATATTTTTCCTTTCCCCCTTGACAACAAAGTATGGCTACCTAGATACACTTCCCAGGAGTTGAAACAGGAGTCAGTATGACTCAGACTCATGGCCCTAAATTTAGATTACAAGAACAGTATTTAAAAAGGGCTGTAGTCACAGTACTTCCCCAGGTCTCTGCAGGTCACTACCCAGAGTTTATTGCCCTCACAGAGGTTACTTTCCCCCCCTCAGTCTCCTCACCACTCCTCAGTATTATTTGAAGTCTACTCAGTATCAATCTATTCAGTCTTTCTCCAACATCCAGGTTCTAGACAGTGCAGAGTAACTGCATTCAGTGTCTAGTCTGTGAGGAGAACATCCAGTCTATTGGAATACAGAATTCCACATTCAGCATTTAGAAGAAGGTCATTCTGGTCAAGATTGACTCACCACATCATCAGATCACTATCAGTATCTCTGGAACGTAACTCCAGAACCTCCCCATTCTCAGGCTCTGTCAATTGATTTGACTAGAGCCATCCCAACACATTTTCCCACAACACCTTCCTTTTTAGGAAGTAGATTGGCACATCAGGCATCACTTGACAAACATCATCCTTCATCGAACAACCAGCTATCCCATCGGTACTTGTCTGGATCGGAGAACCCGGGTGCAAATCACATTTGCGCGTGACAGCGTGGCATGGCGTTGAGCAACTGCTGAAGAGGGTTGAGGGATGTCTTGGTGGGACCCCGTTCAAAGTACCTGTCAGTGTTCTTAACACTGTCATTGGCATTGGAAAGGTATGCTCGCACAGAGTCTCAATGCAAGGTCTAATGATGTCATAGGTTGTTGTGGACAACAAGAGTGCTATTGAGGAATGTGTGGTTCAAACCCTTGATCGCCTCAACATTGTGAATGATGCTTTACTCAAAGCCGAGTCCGATGGCGCGGGGGTAATTATGCTCACCTTTGCCAAGTTCGTCTTGCGTGCTTGCTTTCTTCCACATTCTAAATTGCTTTCAGGAAACTCGCTCAGGAAGCCGTCATGCTAAAGCAAATGTCGTCGAGTAATATATGGGAGAAGATATTGGAGAATGAAGAAGATGCCAACAAGATTGAGGAGAGTTTCAAATGCATGGACGAACATACCAAGAACTTTCAGGTATGTGTGGCCATCTAAGAGCCTATGAGCATGCTAATGCAATCTTCCTCAGCTCCACATTTTGTTGAGGATTGAAAGAAACATGAGTGGCTTGTTTGACGTAATAAATGTATGTTGCTCTGGGGAACTGATGGGTGATGTGAGCTGACTATGAATTTAGCGACTGCAACTGGACAGTTGGCCTCGTGCACGCAGTGTGCTATACAATGCCGACCTTGGCACGTTGACTCGGCAGCAGTGTACGCCAGGAACGCGTGTCGCCATACTCGAGCGTATATACCAGTGGGCCCAAGATTCGTCTCCAACGAGTCCACAGATCTTCTGGTTGACTGGTGATGCGGGGTCGGGAAAGTCGACTATCGCTTGCACGGTAGCAGGGCACTTCAACGACAAGACCAAAAGCGAAGTGCAAAACATCTTATGAGCCAACTTCTTCTGCTTGCGACAATTTGAAGAGACGAGAAAGCAGAAGTATATCATTGCTACCATTGTATACCAACTCGCTTGTCAATCCAGATCGTATGCACATGCGTTACTTGAGGCCAACACATTTGATTCTGTTGATGCTCTCTCTGAGCAGATGAATGACCTCCTCGTAGGTCCTTGGCAGCAGTCTGCTACTAACCGCCCACCTGAACTCTCGCCTTATCTCGTTGTCGTTGATGCTTTGGACGATATTGAGGGTGAGGGAGGGTCAGCATTTCTACTAGAACTGCTCACAACAAATCAATGGCGGTCAGCTACAAGGCCTCAAGTTCCTGATCACCAGTCGACCACACCCTGAACTTGCCTCCCTCTGCAAGACCTTCTCGTCTGATGCTGTCTGTCGTCTCTACAACATGCCTAAGGACACAGTCGGGGCTGACATTGTGGCATACTTGAAAGACAAGCTCCCTAAGCTTCGAGACGAGCCTCAGCTGACCTGTCTTGCGCAGAAGGCGGATGGTCTTTTCATCTATGCTGCAACGGTGGTAAGATACATCACACTACGTCCCAGGATGGCAAAAGTTGAACAGCTTGACCTCATGTGTGTGCTATTAGATCACACATGGCCTGTGTCCTCTGGTGCTCATATGGTAGTGTCACTGGTTGACGAGTTATATCGCCAAATTCTGTGGGAGGCGTTTTTTAATCTCGAGGACAAACTATTCCATGCTCGCCTGAGTATCCTCCACACTTTCCTTTGCACAGAGGAATGTGTATCTCCATCCATCGTGGCAACACTTCTCTCTGACACGGACATGGAAGAGAAAGCCTGTCTTATTGTCAGTGACCTCCACGTGGTTCTATATGTCAAAGACGGTCGCGTCTTCTGGTATCATGCATCATTCCCAGACTTCATCTTCACTCAGACGCGATCAATGTTCACTGTTTCTAGTCATGTTGTTGACATGTCCTGTGACATGGCTGCCCACAACTCAGTTCTTGCCTGCTGCTGCTTCCGCATCATGATGTTGGATCTTCGCTTCAATATTTGCAACTTGCCCTCATCGTTTCTTCTCGACTCTGAGGTGCCTGAGCTTAATTGACTGGTGCAGAAGAATATTAGCAGTGTTCTGACATACTGCTCCCGGTACTGGGCTCAGCACTTGGCCCAAGCCACAGTGAATGACCGTGATGATCTATGCACCTGCATACAGGACTTTCTTGCTATACACATTCTCTTTTGGATCAAGGCTATGAACTTACTTGGATTAGGCCCTAAGTGTAGTTCAGTGCTTCAACAAGCCCGTGAGTGGGTCTTGAAGGTGAGTATACCATGTCTCCAATGTACACCAACTAATCTCAATGAATCAGGTTGATGGATGCTCATTGGATCTCACCCAAGACATTACAGAAGCTGCCAACTTTGCCACATACTTCACTGCAAGCCCAGCAGCCCTGTCAACACCGCATATATACATATCTTCATTGATGACATGGTCGCGGAACTCCACCATGTCTTGAATATGGAATAACCAGTTCTCTCGTGCTCCCTCCTTCACAATTATGAAAAGTGGTGACAATGTGGCACTGATGACCATACTAATCAGTTCAGGGACAACATCTGTCGCATTTTCCAGAGACGGCACCCATATCATCTCTGGCTCATCTGACAACTCTGTGCGGGTGTGGGATGCCTTGACGGGTGCAGAGCTGAAGATACTGAATGGCCACACTGGCACTGTCTGGTCTGTCGCATTTTCCAGTGACAGCACCCATATTGTCTTTGGCTCAGAAGACAACTCTGTGCAAGTGTGGGATGCCTTGATGGGCACGGAGCTGAAGATGCTGAATGGCCACACTGGCACTGTCCGGTCTGTCGCATTTTCCAGAGACGGCACCCGTATTGTCTCTGGCTCATCCGACAACTCTGTGCGGGTGTGGGATGCCTCAACAGGCGCAGAGCTGAAGATGCTGAATGGCCACACTGGCACTGTCTGGTCTGTTGCATTTTCCAGTGACGGCACCCATATCGTCTCTGGCTCAGAAGACAACTCTGTGCGGGTGTGGGATGCCTCAACGGGCATGGAGCTGAAGATGCTGAATGGCCACACTGGCACTGTCTGGTCTGTCGCATTTTCCAGAGACGGCACCTGTATCGTCTCTGGCTCATCTGACAACTCTGTGCAGGTGTGGGATGCCTTGATGGGCACGGAGCTGAAGACGCTGAATGGCCACACCGGCTATGTCTGGTCTGTCGCATTTTCCAGTGATGGCACCCATATCGTCTCTGGCTCATCTGACAACTCTGTGCGGGTGTGGGATGCCTCGACAGGCGCAGAGCTGAAGATGCTGAATGGCCACACTGGCACTGTCCAGTTTGTTGCATTTTCCAGTGACGGCACCCGTATTGCCTCTGGCTCATCTGACAACTCTGTGCGGGTGTGGGATGCCTCAATGGGCACGGAGCTGAAGATGCTGAATGGCCACACCGGCAATGTCTGGTCCGTTGCATTTTCCAGTGACAGCACCTGTATTGTCTCTTGCTCATCCGACAACTCTGTGCGGGTGTGGGATGCCTCAATGGGCATGGAGCTGAAGATGCTGAATGGCCACACTGGCTATGTCTGGTCTGTCACATTTTCCAGTGATGGCACCCATATTGTCTCTTGCTCATTCGACAACTCTGTGCGGGTGTGGGATGCCTTGATGGGCACAGAGCTGAAGACACTGAATGGCCACACTGCCAATGTCTGGTCCGTCACATTTTCCAGTGATGGCACCCATATTGTCTCTGGCTCAGAAGACAACTCTGTGCAGGTGTGGGATGCCTTGACGGGTGCGGAGCTGAAGACACTGAATGGCCACACTAGCACTGTCTGGTCTGTTGCATTTTCCAGTGATGGCACCCGTTGTCAGCAACTAGCTGTCGCCTGGAGAAAGGGGGATCTTCAGGTCGTCACTTGTATGCTTATAGGAGAGAGAGAGGGGAAAACCTAAGAGGCTGGGATCCCTTAGGAGTGAGTGATCAAGTGGCTAGGAGGATAGACCAGCTTAAGACTGGTGTCTCCGATCAATTCAAGGTTACTTAAATACAATCTGAGATACAGGCTTAGCTAAATAAGTGAAAGGGGTTATCGTATCATCCGATTGGATGATAGGATGTGGGATAAGAATGAAGCGGGGTAATAGCTATCTAGCCAATAGCAAAAGGTGAGCATAATGCGCAGCAGTGCTGCGGAACTGCGGATGGTGTCATAGTGGAGTAATGAATAGAGAGGCATAGATCCGAAGGGTTTCCGGATAGAGGGAGATAAGGATAAGATGTCTGGGTCGACGATAAGGATAAGGACTATAGATAAGATCATAGGACAAGAAGTAAGGGTCACATGTCAGTGACGCGTCAAGGAAAAGATAAATAAATAAGTTCATAACACCCGTATCATCTCTGGCTCATCTGACAACTCTGTGTGGGTGTGGGATGCCTCAACGGGCACGGAGCTGAAGATGCTGAATGGCCACACTGGCACTGTCCGGTCTGTCGCATTTTCCAGTGATGGCACCTGTATCGTCTCTGGATCATCCGACAACTCTGTGCAGGTGTGGGATGCCTCAACGGGCACGGAGCTGAAGATGCTGAATGGCCACACTGACTATGTCCGGTCTGTCGCATTTTCCAGTGATGGCACCCGTATTGTCTCTGGCTCATCCGACAACTCTGTGTGGGTGTGGGATGCCTCGATGGGTGCGGAGCTGCAGAAGCTGAATGGCCACACCAACTATGTCTGGTCTGTCACATTTTCCAGTGACAGCACCTGTATCGTCTCTGGCTCAGAAGACAACTCTGTGTGGGTGTGGGATCTTAAGTATGATGGTCTCCATTGGATGTTTACCCAACAAAATTGGATTGTATCAATCCCTCATCAAGACCGCTTCATGTGGGTCCATCAGAGATTCGTGATGTACTACATCACCCTCACAATATCCTCATCATTTCTCGCAAAGGCTCTGCCACAGTAGACTTCATACATTCCAAGATGGGTACAGCATGGGCAGAATGTTATACACCATCACTAGCATAGCTTGAACTTTTGTATCTGACCTTCCATTTATATTGAGTTTTGTGGGCCTGGGACCCCATACTGCACATGTTTTTGAGCTTGAATGCATCCCTCCAACCTAGTGATTAAACATGAGGAAGGGTCTGCGAGACTTGCACCAGAAGTTACAAGTCAATGGTTCTTGCCCTGTATTCCACGGTTACATTTATCATATTTATTACCTTGGACTTCTTGGAGCTCTCATGCAAAGGCAATAGCACATAAGTCATGACCGATCAGTCAGTATAAGGTTACACCTATCATATTAAGGGATCAGGTTGGGTCAGGGCAATTGTACTTCACATATGCAGACTATATTGGGATGTCTTTTTTTTATGTACTAATTACCAGGCGGTAAAAATATATCAGCATCTACCAGGTCATTCAAGAAAAACCGGCCTTCTTTTGTACAGAATATAGGAATTAAGTGAGCTCCCCGTATCAGATATTTCAACATGACAAATTGGGCTTGTTAGCCTCTTCCAGGACAGGACTGCCTGCAAACGAAGTGTATGGTCTCCAGGCTCCTCTCTTAAACATGCAGACAACAGCAACATCATGTTTGTCACCAGTGACTTACTCTACCTTCAAGATGGACTCAATCCTTGCATCCTGGATCTGCCTCCTCAAGTCAGTCCATGTCAGGAACCCGAAGATTACGGTGTTAAGAAAATAGACAGTCTGCCAACAAAAAGCTTTTGTGGTTAGTCCCTCATAAACTTAGGATGAATAAAAAGACGGACCCCAACTACAAATCCAGTTTGATGCCTCTTGCACAAAGAGAGCGTATAAAGACCCTCCAGGATATGTACAACGGCAGTGACCTGCCAAATAAGCTTCAGGGTTGAAAGCCCACCGAGGCAAGCATTTATTGTGTGCGCGGGGATGAAGAGCGGTGAAGGTGACGTAGAGTAGTACAGCGTAGACAACACATGTAATCGCGGATTTTGCAGGAAGTCAAAAGTCGGTTATCATCTGTGGAGCTTTGATCTGCGGATATCCCATACAACATAAGGAGGACGTAAAGGGAGATTTGAAATATAATGCAAATCATAGACTAACCATGCCTAAGCCTTCTTGTGCTTCTGCTTTCATGCCCAGAAGTCGGGGTTTGACTTCTTCGTAGCCTGCGAGCGGTGGATCGAGTGGTACCTGTTGAATTACTTTCTTCTGCTTCGTATTTTTGACAGTGTATGTCAAGGTCATGCTCTAATGGTGCAAACAAACAGCCCAATTCATTCATATCTAAACTTTTTCAGCAAGGAATGTTGAGCTCACGTTTGAGTCAATGGCAGTCATCTCAGCGCTGGAGATGCTATCTGTTACTTTCCCGAAGTACTTGGCATATGCGACCAACGTGTCGGGGTGATTTGACATGTAAGTCTTCAGAAACCCAGATTTCTGAGCGACTGGTAGCGATGACAGTGCAATCGACTCGCACATATGGACACTCAGGTGCTCGCTATTACACCACATATTCCTAGGCAACCGACGTAGTCTTCGATAACTTTTCTACTCCTTGCTTCAAGAATTTCTGTCACATATAGATTCAAGTGATCTTTTTGTACATGTCTACTACGGTCGTTCAGTCTTACTAATCTAATCTCTACTATACTATCATTGGTTTGGCTCGTCAACGATAACGTCACTACTTAATTAATATTAGCGTGCACGACGCGCCCGACTGTTCCTTCGGCTGTGCAGATGCCAGGCGTCAGTAAGCCTTTAAAACGAGGGTATGTATGGCATGAAACGAGGGACCCAAGCAGTGGCACGCGTTAGGCGCGTGCGTTTCATTTGGTGCCTCAACGTGTTTATCTCGCTCCACTCACCACTCTGACTCCATCTTATACCCTTCGCCCCGAGAGTCGCAGTACCGCGCAACCCACCATCATGGTCTTTGGTCTATTCTCTCGCAAACCGGCTGTACCAGTCGATCCCAGCACAGACCAACATGAACAACAACAAAAACAACATCATCAACATAACCGCAACCGAGTCCAACAACTGCGTACTCCATCGCCGTCCATCGCCTCGGGACAGTCCATAGGCAACCCCACCAACTCCCCAACTCACCACCATCCCAACAACCCCAGACTCGTCTCCCCAGCCCAGCTCCCTCCACCCACGATAGACCCAACAGCACTCCGCTCGCTCCTCCTCACAATCCCCCCAAAGATCCTCCACGAATACCTCCTAACCCACCTCTCCCCCTCGCTCATCCTCGACTCAGAAACAACCCCCCCAGCATCCTCCCTCTCCCCACTAACCCTCACGGTCCTCACCTCTTTCTTCTCAGCTCTTACCCCGCCACCCCTCCTCCACTGCGCGCGGTGTCACAAGGGTTTCTTCGACGTCGAGAATGACGATCGGAGTTGTACAGTTGGCCATGATGATGAGAGTGCTGAGGTTGAGAGGGTTGGGAGGGGGGCGGGGTATGAGACGCTTTGGGGGTGTTGTGGGAAGACTGTGGAAGGTGATGGAGATATGGGGCCTCCCGATGGGTGGTGTTATGAGGGGAAACATACCGTAAGTTGCTCTCAATGATATTCGCGCTTTTTTTTTTTTTTTTGGCTAAATGGTATGTTCTATTTTATACAGACGGACACGAAACGCGCTCGATTCCGCGCAGACTCTACTATATACGACGATAAACTCATCCCCTGCCACAAACTCCGCTGTCATGGCGTCCTACCCCACGCCCAAAGCCCGCCCCGCGCCAGCGCCAGTGGTAGCGTCAGCGGTAGTACCCGTACGCGTAAACGCCCGCGTAAGAGTATGCGTGAGGAAAGTAGCGAGAGCGAGAGGGAGGAGGCTGAGGAGGTGGAGGAGGAGAAAGAGAACGCGTCGAATGTGGGTGGAAAGAAGAGGAAGGTTGGGAGGAGTACGAGTGTTGGTGCTGCTAGTGTGAGGAGCCGCAAGGCGGCGGGTGGGTCTGTCAAAGGGAAAGGAAAAGCTAGAGTTGTTGAGAAGGAGGATGTGCATATGAATGACGCTGATGAGGAAGGAGAAGAAGAAGAAGAAGAAGGAGATACACAGCCGACATCTACTTCCATCCCCAAAGCCAAAGCCAAAGCCAAACCAGGTCCTAAACCCAAGTCAACCGCGAAACCTATCACCCCCAAACCCACCACTACAGCAACAACAACAGGACCAATGACGAGGAGAGCAACGTCCGCTACTCCCACTCCGCGGAAGAAGAGACAAAGCGCGTTAGGGAAGAAGCTTAGCGAGGCTTTCGTTGCTGATTCTGAAGCGGAGCGTGAGAGGGAGGGAACGGAGGGGGAGGGAGAGAAAGAGAAATCGAGGAAGAGGCGGAGGGTTGTATGAAGCCTCCCTCGCCTCGCCCCGCCCCGCGCACCCGCACTCGTAGATTCGGCCCCATTCCCGCGTTCCCCTGTCCTTGAGTTATGCATAATATTCGCCTCCCACTCCTCGTTCTTGACGGATAACATCATAATCATATCGTACACGGTGCCCCGGGCTGGGCTTGGGATTTCATTTATTGGCTTTTCGGTCCTACG
This sequence comes from Piloderma croceum F 1598, assembly GCA_000827315.1. Taxonomy (NCBI): domain Eukaryota; kingdom Fungi; phylum Basidiomycota; class Agaricomycetes; order Atheliales; family Atheliaceae; genus Piloderma; species Piloderma croceum. The sequence continues at coordinate 99,440 of KN833049.1, read as the reverse complement.
CGGAGAGCGAAGATATATGTATATTATTTCTCCAGGTAAGCTATCTTCCCTCCTTTTACTTACCGCGCCTTTTCCTGATCTTGATCTTAGTTTTGATGGTTTAGAACATTCGCGTCCGATCGACCGACCCTACCGACCGATGGAGTTGTATGATATGTGCCATGCCTCAGCATACGATATAAACGATACATACCGAAACGACTTAACACGCGACTATCGCGGAATGATAACCTATAACAAGATCCAATAATTCGTCTCCACCTCGCGCCCACGCCGACCTTAATTCACTCATTCAATCTCGATTTTCATTTAGCTCTGTACTATCACTACCGCATCTTTTACTCGCAAATTATACACTCCTTTTCTCTTCTTTCCATTTCATTTCTTGGCTTAGCTTGATCCCTCCTGTGCTTTTAAACGTTAGCTATACTCGCCGATCATCGATTTTGGGGATATCTGGATATATATTACGAATGGAACTTGTCCATGATATACTGCGATGTGATGTGCGTACAATAGGACCCTTCAGATTTATGCGATGATTTGGGTTCGGAGATCAGGTAAGGCAGGCAATGGCAAACGAGTGGAAAGTGTATATTAGATAGATCCAGAGAAGGAGTGTGTTGTATATAGTGTATGTTTTTTTGCTATATGTGTAGGGGATCTGTGTGAGTTGAGGTCTGCATAGTGACTGAAACGAGCGGGTGCAGAAAGGCTCCTAGGTACGAGAGACAATGTCCTTGGGTCTGCATACCGAGCCCATCGCACCCACAAGCCGGGCGGAATAACGTGCGTATAGCGTAAATCAAGAATAATTGAGCGAGAGTTTTGCATGATGTACATAGAATCTATACGGAGAAAAGATAAGTCAGGTGTGTACAGTAACTGAGAGGAGGATGAAGCACCTTTGATATGGACGAGCACAAGAATAACGCGACTTGTATTACAAAATCGATATGCGAGAAACCTTTTCAAGAAGATCAGCCGGATCTTACACAAGCAATCGAGACAAATAGGATCACCTTTGGTAGCGAAAATTATCATAGCACGATTTACTGAGTGACCATAACAAATTCGAGTTCCTTCTCTTTATTGACAGCACGGAGCCTTTCGAAACTACGTCTAACAGTGAGAGCGAGATCCTACACAATGCCAAGGAAATCTTGTCAGTCTACGTTCGCGACTCACGAATGAGTAAAGCGGAAAGAAAAAAGAACACACGATGACCAACGTGGATAGGCTAGGACGCCTTAGCCTGATCCGTCCTTGATCCACTTCGGAAGAAATGGCGTCTTCCAAGCTGGCCAAAGTGTCCGAATCGTCATCCTGAGTGCCAGGCTAAACGTCAATGCCAACGACAATGAAGCTTCACAAGAGGTAGAAACGTACCAGTAGGGCGCGGTACCGACCACCCTCAGTCATCTGCCCAAATGTAACCAGAACTAAATGACGAGCGCCCACAGACGCGTCATACAATAACGTACCATCAGCGTGTCCTCTAGATCAATCGCTCGACAAAGTTTGGACCTTTTATACGGCCTAATATAAGCGACATCAAACATAGGCGCACACATCGGATGCGATTCTTGTGTCAAGGCGAAAGTGAATGAGGGATAAGGTCGTTTCGGAGCTCTCATCATCGTGGAGACCTGTACCATTGCGTATAGAGCGAAGATAACAAAGAAGAGTTGATTTTATGGGGTGAAAAGAGACGAAAAGAAGTTGGGGAAATCGAACTTGGGTCCTCCGCCAAGGTATTAAGACGCCGTTATATTGAAAATAGGGTGCGGAAATGACGTTCGGTGACATGTCGTAATGCGGCGAACTCACCAAGCATCACTTGATCTGGATCTTGAACCTGACTTCTTGGGACAAATCAACGGACTAGGGTTATATTTACTTCGGCGGAAACGAAACACATCGGTCCAATGGCCATCTTGATAATGGATTCCATTCGAGCCAGCAATGTGGGATGGAACCATACAAAGCATCGGGCTATCATGGAACGATGTCCTGGGGAATGCTGACAGCGGCGCGCGGTTCGTGGCAGCGATGACCCTCCCCAAACGTCCTCACGAGGAGACAAAGAGAACTTCGATGGTTATCACATCTGACTGAACTGTTGGAATCTACTCAATAACATCAGCTTGCATCCGTTGGCTTATTCGTTTGCTCGTGGCAGTAATTGTGACTTCGTTCAAAGACACCTTTTGACCAGCCATGGGATCAACCCATACGTATTCTTACGCGCCGTTAGCGCTCTCTTATCTGTCTGCAACTCAGTCCAATCAATGAACCACCCTGCTCTGCTTGTCGAGAACAAATCAAGGCCTCTGCACAGCATCGAGTCACATGTCACGTGTCACGGAAGCGGGTGCGTGGCAAGTTCCAACCTTCTTCACCACCAATTCCTCAATCCAAAGACTCGTAACGCAGAACGAGTACATATGCACCAGAACAATGCTCAAAGCACATTAAAAATGCCTTGGGATCACATACAAGTCCACTCATCGTCACGAACAATGCACTGAACTGCATGTGAACGCGCCAATATGAATCAAGTCAATAGTCAATGCAAAGTCCAACCATCAACATCAAGACACAATGCAATGGGTCTGGATCAAGTGCGAACAATGTGACGGAACTTACCTCAAGCTCAAATCGCAAGTTTGAGATCCATGGGTAGATGCCCTCCTGGTGGCCCCAAGCCAATTTCCCTCATGTAAACAGGTATCGTCCCTGCAGAAAGCTGGTTCCTCCTGAGCGTTTGAAAGCACTGCATGTCGCTTGTGTTGCTCAAGGCAATGACATCGTGATGCGTCAAGTGGAAATCGTGTCCCTGCGATTTTTAATGCTGTCGCCGTCAAGTCAGAACTATCGCTCGAGATATGGCCGTTGGAATCAAATCATCAAAGCCCACAAGATATGCCGACCGAGCCATCAACCGCCAGAAATGAAGACAATAGAATGGATAATGGCAGTCCGTCAGTCAAGTCGCCACCAACACAAGGAGAGTCCAAATCGCCGCCTGTTGCGAGTTATTGGCTGTCTCTACCGGCCCCAGATTAACAACCAAAGCCTATCAACGACATGTCTGTCGTGATAAGCACCTGTACAAACTCCAAAAACTTGGAGGTGCAAGGCGGATGATTGTGGTCTGCAGCCAGGATGCCGTCGGGATCGCAAACCAACTCCGCTCAAAATGACTTGGCAGCCCAAATTTCTTGGTTGCCTTCCCATTATCCTGCCGCCACCATAGCCCTCCCCATCGCTGACCACTTGGAAAATTGTAGTACGCTTTGAGTGCCACATATTTCGAATTCGGCCCAATCCTTTCAACTGCAAGGCCCCCACCGGCTGCGCACCTTCCCAACGGATACCAATACCTTCACCATCAACAGCCATACTTTCCACCCGCTAACTGTCAAGATCAGAGCCAGGAACAATCGAGATTCCGATAATAGGTACTGTTTGGACTACATTGCTTCTTCCCCAGGACATCTTTTACGCCCTTGTTACGCCTCTTATAGCCTATCTGTCCAACCATTCTCGTAGTTTCTCATGCAGGCTAATCAATCCCACTTTCCATGCGAAGCTTTCCGACATTGTGTCTTTTGTCGCATGCAAGCTCGAAAACGTCCGGAGCCTGGCCACATCTAGCGATGTCGTCCTGATCGGAAGTCGTGATTAGCATTGAAGGAAATATATCGCAGTTTTTCTGCAGCCTGCCATACGTTGCGTGGCCTACCGGAGATTACGGCACCATTCGACACTCTTATCGCGATATACCTGGTTGCGCGTGTATCTATTTGACAATGAGGACTATTCAAGCTTTGGCGAAACCTGCATGTTACGACAACCACCTTTTTTCACCTTCGAGCCTTTCTGCGCAAATATCTTGTTTATCTAGATAAGTAGTGCCAACGTCCTCTGCTTCGATCGCAACGAACCGATGATAATATTGTGGAGTCGGACAATAACATTTCATAGCCTCGTCATTTCCATCACGGCAGTCTGATGGGGAAAGACAATGATGGCACCGTCGTTCTCAGCATAGATCGGCCATGCCAGTGAACCTTGCTAAGGCTGGCTTGGGTATCGGATGAAGAACTGCTAGAAAGACTACGAAGTTAACGCGGTCAGCTATGTCGATGTTGTGTATCTGTAAGTACTCACAAGTGTATTCGCGCCAAACGCTTAGCTGAAACTGCTCCTTAAAAAGCCGGGAATGTCCTCCCTTGATTCGGATTCTCTTCCCTTACCTTTGGAATTTTACTGTCGTGGAGATACTTTCTAAACTGCAACTACGAAACCGCATTTATTAGTTCTACGCGGGAGATATGCCTGTCAGGAGACGCACTCGGTTATATAGTCGAAAGTCAATGACGTCACCACAAGTGCACGCTGCGCGCCCATTTTTATAACATGTAGCCAATGGCACGAGTCTAATGAAGTTGCATAACACTCAACTTATCTGCATTTATCGGAACGTAAATTTGTTTCATAAATGGCCATTATATGTGAGAATGAACAAATGCAGGCAGAAGGTACGAAATGCGATCCATAACCCTATGGATCAGGTGGTGCCGAAGCCGCCACACCCCAGTCCTTGTCAGTGTCCGTATGCAGAGGTAGGTGTTTCATTCCGAAGCTGGAAAGAAGCCCCAAGCCGCCGATGCCGACGAGAAACTTCCAAATGACACTCAAGCTTTTTGCAAATGCCACCCGAACCTCATCCTTCAGAGGCTGTTCTAGCCCGCGGACCAACGGAATGATTGAATACGCGATTTCAGCACCTTCTGGGAAAGAATCAGAGAATTGTGCCGGCAGATTACGTTTGAGCTGGTTCTGGAGTATAGTCCCACCGATGGTAACACCCCAAATCTGTAATAACAGCCGTCAGTATGAAGAGCAGAAAATATGATATCAAGAGGTATCTACCATTGCAAAATTACGAACGAAAGTGAAGAAAGCGACTGCGCTCGCGTTGGCTTCGACAGGCAATGGGGCTAGAACAGGGAAATAGGTGGTGCTGCTGCTGATACCAAGCCCAACGGACACCACAACAAAATACCCGATGGCGGAAGCAAGCGAGGAATTCGCTTTCAGCGTACTGAGGAGTCCAGTGCCAATCATGACGAGGACCCATGAAGCCCAGAGTTGCGGGCGGTACCGTTTGGTTATAGCGACGCTAAGGCCTGCCACGACACCGGATGGTGCTGTAACCACTGACATCCCCAAACTGTCCACTCCAGAAGCGATAGGCGAGGCGCCTTGGCAGACCTGAAAGTAAACTGCCATATAATCTGCGACTCGCTTTAGCAGGGGAAAAATTGCAGTTGACAATGGCCGAAACGTACAAATCAAGGCCGCGAGGGGAATAGGCATAAAAAATGTTTGGAGATAACCGCTAAGGCCAGTGCGTGTTGATAAGAGCGAGAATGGTACCTATGCCGAAAGCTTGGTCAGATCCGTCCATGTGGTCTGAACAGACAACACACAATTGGGTGTTGCGCGAGCTTAGCCTCATATGCAAAGAAACCTGTGAGACCCAACAGACCGAGTATCAGCGGCACCAATACGTGGGCCGATGACCACGGAAATTGGACCCCGCCCCAAGTTAGTGCAATCATGCAAGATGTTGAGCTAGCGATGACGAAAATATTCCCACTGCACAAGAAACATAAGTGTCATCTCGAGGAGGGTTTGCACAAACAGCCACGTACATCCAGTCCATACGACCCAGCTTCTCTTTCACAGTCCCACCAGGTGTCTTTAATCGAACGCTGAATATAACAAGCGCTGCCACAAAACCACAAACGGGAATGTTTAGATCTGCAATAAATATCGTTATTGCGATAATCGAAGCTTGACTGATAGGCTGGCAAGAATATTGCCGTACAGAAAAACCACCTCCACTGGCCGTGTTCTGCACAAGCTCCACCGATTAGAGGGCCGCTCCCACATGCAATGGCCCATGATCTATCAAACGCTGGTTCAACATGTAACACATTATTCGGATAGATACCGAACTTACATCCCTAGCAAGCCGTTAAACTTACCACGCTCCTGCAAAGAAACAATGTCTGACATGACAATTTGCGAGATAGACGCAAGGCCTCCTCCTCCAAAACCCTGAATGGCTGAATAGTGTGCTATGAACAACTCCGATCCTTAGTAAACATACAACATACCTCTTCCAAGAATGAGAACGTTCATGGATGGCGCTGCGCCACATATTGCGCTGCCGACAGCGAATATAAACAAAGAAGCTAACATGACGGGCCGGCGACCGAAAACCTGCAACGATAGTTGAATTTTCATCATCGAGGTATGATGCACAATCACCGAATGCTTACTTGGGCTAAACCGCCGCTAGTGGGTAGAAAAGCGGTGGCAGCAAGTGCGTACGCGGAGCCGACCCACACAAACTGGGATCCATGCAATTCGCTGACGATGACAGGTAGAGCTGTAGCCACACCACTCTAACGATGCATTATGAACTTGGAGTTGCATCGGTGGCCACTTAGGAAATAGCTCACCAACTCTAAAGCAGATATGAAGATGCATGTGGCGAGAGACAGAATGACGAGCCAGAAGTGCAAACCTCTTTGAGGAGCAGGAGAAGTATTGTTCTGTGGTTTGTCGTCCATAGTAACACCAACCATATGGGAGTTGGGTGAAAGGCAGACAGGTCGTCTAGTTGTCTCAGACACCTTCATATATCGGCGTGAAACGATTGCATTTAGGCCAGTCTCCCCAAATACGTAAAACCGGACTGCATTCCATGAGCTCTCACGGTAGATCGTTTGTCCAGGGTTCAAAAATAAATTTTTGTGGAGGTGCCGTGCAGCCGCGGGGAGTGTGCTGGGGGTTCAAGTGAGCATGCTAGGCATTGCTAGCAGTTGTAAGCAGGCAACGCCTCGCTTCCAGATTATAGGGTATTAGAGCTGGCAGCACAGTCGTTTGCACGCTAGCACAGTCTGTATGAATAATTACAATCTGCCGGCCTAGTAAAGCAAATATTTGATTTGGGGTACGGAACTTCAGAATTTGCTGGCGACAAGGATGTTTCGACGAGGTGTATCACCTTGTATCACCCGCAGGCATGCTGTTAGCGGTGTGACGCGTGACCAACCTAATAAGGCCCAGTTAATGGTCCCGGTACGTGTTCCGTATACAGCGATTACAACAGACGACACATTATTATTGCTCTGCATTCAACATCATCCCACGTCCGAGCCCACTCAGTTATCGGCATTTGGTGCATAGCGTCGGAGATCAGCGCCCTCTATAATATAGCTCTTCCTATTGGCGTTTGACTAGAATTTGAACAGTGCGCGGCTGTGATCGACACAGACCACAAGAGTGGCGACAGAGTACTACCATCAAAAGAGATTCCTAACTGTATAAACGTTCCTGTAAATTATTCCGCATATCCAGGCCCCAAATCGTGTCATTCTTCCTATATAAAACATCGAGTATTATCGCCACTACTTGTCGTTATATAGGTCCAGGCCTCCGTCGTCAGCGTCATCTAGGCGTTCACAGCCTCGATCGCGTGGTCAGCAAATTCAGTATTGTTATTCTTGCGGTTCTCATCTGCCCATCCAACAGCATCCCGTCGTCCCTTAGTGATGTCAACACCGAACCAGATGACGAGAGAAGCTGCGGTGCACAGTGCAAACAGGAATGGGAAGCCTTGCCAGTTGTTACCTGTGTTATCAATAATTGCTTGAATAACATTAGGTCCAACCATTGAGGAGGCACGGTTCGACAGTCCAAAAAGACCGAAGAACTGAATGGGTGATCAGGACCACCACTATTATCGTAATGTCGCACTTAAGTCAGGTACTCACCATGTTGTCAAATCCAGGAGGCGTCAACTCTGCCATCATCGTTTGCGAAAATGCATAATACGGCGCTTGGAACAAACCGAAGACAACATTGTAAGCCCTATGCAAAGGAAATGCTCAATGTCTACTTCCCCATGCCAACCAGCATTAGATACCCACCAGAATTCCCATGCGTTATGAAATCTGGAGTACTCCTGTTAATGATAAAACAGACAGACGAGACGATGAAAAACGCACCCGAACTTCTGTGTCCAAATTCCAATCATACCCCACAGTGGGATGAGTATCGTGAAGACATTCGTCACTACGAACTGGATCATCGAATATAAGCCCATCACTTCAATTACACTGATCCAGTCGTACGGACCATCTTCTTGGTGCTGATCTTCCAATATCTCTGTATATACCAAAAGCCAAGGGTGCTCATCGTTGAGGTGATAGCCTGGGCGAGGCCAAGGTATGTATTTTGCAGGAAAGAGAAGCTGAACTTGTCGTTTTGACAGATAGAAACTAGCGTCCCTGTGGTATTGAGGCCCTGGTTTTGCTATGAACAAAGGTGAATATAGGCGAGAACAAGTTCAACGTACATCTGCGAGCAGGAAGAATGAGAAGAGATAGATAAAGGTATAAGGGAGCCTCTTATATGTCTTAAAAGCTGCCCAGATCTGGGGAGGTGAACGAGAAGCCATTAGTCGATTAACGGTCATAATGATATTACATTGGACAACTTGCCTGTTTCCAACCAATGGTTGCGTAGTGCTGACCCTTTGGAAGAGGTGGACCTGGTCGAGGTTGTTGGTATATGACTATAGAGCCGTTTAGTCAAGGCTACAATTTTCGTGATGGCTACACTTACACCACCATATACCAGTGAGTACCCAATAGCCGTTCGTAAGAACAATTACGTAGTTGTCCACCTTGGCATTGGTTGCAAGAGGTAGCAGAAGCGACAGATTCAAGCAAAGCGTTGCGATATAACCAATATTGCTATGCATCTAGGACGTGAATGAGGATTCACCCTTTTGGTACTAAGGATAAAGCATTGGAAATACCCACCGTACTAATGTTACTGATCCTGTTCTTTTCCATGCTCTCTTCAATCTCATATACTTCGGGCGAAACCTCGCCATTCTCATATTTCTCCCTCAGATCTCTTGCATGCTGCGTGTTTCGAGCTAAACGGGGAAACAGGGCGGCATAGAACACAAGAGTCGCGCCGTAACTGATGAACCCAATCATATAAAGCGCCATAGCCGCTTGCCATCGATTAGGACCTGCCAATTTCGTAATCAATGAGAAATTTTGTTTGCACATACGGAGTTATGAACCGTACTTGTCAGAGACATGCTGGCAAACTGAGCACCCCAACAGATAATCGTAACTGTGAAAAGGAGCCATCGCCCAAACCTATCGATGAGCAATATATTGTCCTTCGTTTTAAAACATGCATCATATTGCAACAGTTCTGCTTACGTTCCATAATCCGCGGCAGAGCCAAGGCTAGTGAAGATGGCCGTCATCACTGCAAAGCTTACCCCGTTTGCTACTAGGACGACGCTGGAGACAGCCTTTGTGCCACCAGCCCAAGGGAGCACGCATTGACCCGAGGAGTTGTCACCAGTACAGGATGAGCCTGGTCCTGCAACAGGGTCAAAACCAGCCGCAGTAGCCAGGCTTTGAAAGAGCGTCATAGAGTAATTATTTGGACCCACACCCTATTTAGCGTTCAGCAGGATTAAACGAAAAGTATGTGCAGGACACACATTGTCACCGTTGTAATACACTACCGGTTTTCGAGTGAGCAGTCAAATAAACACCAAAATCGTAATGGGTGATAACTCACAATAGTAGGCCCACAGCTCCCTCCTAGTAACGATAGGCTCATTTTTGTTCACTGAGGAAATCAAGATGGTTCCCTTGGATTTCTTCGCGGAATCCTCAGATACGGGGCTCCCAGCTTTATAATCTATATCGTCCTGTACGAGCGGAGTAGACTTGGTATCAAGGACTGGGTTCTCGGGAGCAGGAAGTCGAGACATGGCTGCAACGGTTTATGAACGTCCTGGATGAATACGGCCGGAGAGGTGGAGCTCGAAGGAAGTCAGATATCCCCTTGGCACTTTAATATGATCAGAATTGTCCCCGGGAAGGCAGAGGGCCGACGGTTCCGGGCAAAACCAAAAGCTGGAGCTTATCGTCAGGAGGTCAAGAGCAGCGCATGGAACGGCATGAGATGACCTGTACCGTACGAAGACGAGGCACGCGAAATTCTGTGTCTCCTACACGTTGCAAAGTCGTGCCATGTTTAACGACAGAACTTGGCTGGTTATCGCCCATGGAATGCTCGGTCAGTTTGTGGTTAGCCTGTTGTCTTTCCGAACAACTGTCGCCACACATCCCGAAACAGCAATCGGAGATCTAAAGCAACCACATGGGACGCGGGGTATTTGTGCCTATAACCATCAAATAACCATGCTCCATATAGCGTCGCTCCGAAGGCAGATGCATGCTCGTTATGACATTAATTAATATTGCACTGGTGGCATTTGACACGAGTCTCATGGGCCCAACTGTTTCGGAAGTTGCCAAGGATATAAATATCTGCCTAATAACTCGAATCAGTTGTCGTCTCAATGGTTGAATTGAGCCGCTGGTCACGGTGTCGACAGGATTTCGCTTTCACATCGTCAAAATCGAGCGTACAAGTTTGTAGATGGAAACCACTCATCAAGGCTAAAATGTTCTGTCATATTTTCTTCGAAAATCGGCGGGTACACCTCCCCAATCTCAGCCTCATTGCTCAAGCACAATAACATCTACAGCGTCGCCATATAAAGGCCAGTATTCCGCCTGAAATTTGCCTTCCGAAGTTCGACTTCGATAGTCACAACTTGTCTCGAAATGAGGCTATGTGCACCAATTGCAAGTTGAATTCATGGACAATGGGGCAGACGGGGAGACCCGTGGCTTTCACAGTCCATAGTAGACAGTGCCATTTTGGCGAACCGTTGGCGAAAGAAAAGCGCTCGCTCGCATTCAAGTTTAGAGCGGCGATTCTGAATTATCTATGTAAAAGAAAATCAGGGTCGCTCGATAATTTGCAATCGGGTAAGTACTACATAACTGGATCCGTCACGTTGCTTCACAGCAAACAATCAACAGATAATACATAGAGCTTGTACGTTACTGAACGACGAGCCAAAAAGCCCTGTACTTGATCACAGAGAAGCGGCTGCAGCGGAGGACGACATAAGTTGCACGACCCAACATGTGGGGTCATGTTGATGATAGTAAGGTAATGGGTTTATAAAACATAAATACAGTGTTCCTTCAAGAACACTCATATTGTTTCATAGGCCAGCTAAGTACATGGTGCATGAAGTCAAATAAGTAACGAAAAAAAGCCGCCAGAAATGACGAAGACGAAGAGAAGGCCAGTATACAATGACAGGACAATCATAAGGAGCGATTGTAAGAAATGTCCAGGTTGTATATCAGTCCGTTTGCACCTGTGAGGCGAAGAGTCAATTAAGACCTCCGCTGTAGGTCATCAGTGTTCAAGTTTGCGTTCAGCTATTGATATCGTGGCCGATGAGATAATGACGAGCGCCCAAATGCTGGACTGCCGAGGCACCCGCTTAAAAGTCGTCAAAGCGGATTTCGGGATCCTGCCAGGACATCCTCCAGAACTGCCACCCTTTCATGCGGGCTCTGCTGCGCAGAAAAGGAAACGAGAGTGCTATTATACATAGCAACGGTTGACGCAACCTCCCGCTGTGACCTAGCTGGAGATGTTCGCGCATTATGCAGGGCATAGAAGCAGGAAGTCACGATGGAAGGAATAGAGTGATATGTTCTGGACAGGGGTGGGAGCCCGAGAACGTGTTCGAGGTCCAGGGGGGTAACATTGCTCTCAGTGCTTCTGGAAGTGGTGGTGGAAAGAATGGAGTGTGTAAAGGCTCTGTCTCCCGCCACGGGCAACATCGCAGGCGTGCAAGCAACTGTGTCAAGACACTTCAGGTGCGCTAGGGCATCTACGACAGGTCTTGTGACGAGCTCCGATGGTAGTGTGACCATGCGAAGCTTGGGCATGGCCAAGATGGCAGCGCACAATGCGTCAATGACACCATCCCTAGCGTGCGAATATTCACTGCTGTCCAGAGTGAAGGTGAAAGACTCGACGGACTTGCAGAGATCGCGAACGTGCAACAGGCTGGATATCACCGCCAAGTCGTTAACCTCAGGACCGAACGCAAGATCCAGAGCTACCAATGAGCTGGAAAGCCATGGTATGAACCCTGCGACGCCGCACGACGATGTGCATGACGCTTGTAACGACTGTAGTCGCATCAACAGATCCTGGGGGTTTTCAGAATGTTTTAGGCCAATCAGGCGATAAATGCACTCAGATGCAATAGCGCAGCACTCTGGGCACATTTTCCCTGCGTCTTCTATGTAGGAAAGATGCCGAACCAGTTTTGCAATGTTGCAGAACCGTGCAATTTCGTCATCAGGAATCGGCAATTCCATGGTCTGTAACAACACAAAGACATCAATCAGGGGCATTTCACTTGCTAAGCAAAGGATGCACATACAAATCCTCCGCTGGGGTATGGTGTTGCATACGTCTCCGCGGATGTAGCCCTGCGTTTGACTGGTTCAAGAACCAGCTGAATGAGTGGCCATGGGCTTTCCAGGTTCTTGTATAAACATTCGTACGCAACTTCTTGGCTGAACTGCTTTGACGTCCTCGCTAGGTTGGTAAGAGTGTCGTCGTCCGCATGGCCAATGATTTGGTGGAACAGCTCCACTGGAAGGCTCGGCGGGAGATCCGCCATGCTCTTCGACATGTCCCGTCGTTGCTGTCTTCCTTGTTAGAGCAATGACTTTGGTTTGCTCGGTGGGTGACCTGCGGTGGGCAGATGACAAAACTCACCTTTCGGCGGTCATATATAACGATTTGTGCTGTCCTTCCTAATGAAGAGTTATGTCATCTGAGACATGGAGTTATGAGTATGCGGAGGCAGACAGCAAAAGAGTTCAGAAAAAAGAAAGGACGAAACGACATAGCGGCCAATCAGGGCACATTGACTCGAAAGGGCTGTGTCGAGAGCAAGGGGCAAATGAGCCACTCAGGAATGTGAAGGGGTCCAAAGAGCTTTGGTAGCAGAGACGAGGGCTAGTCGATCTGGCATGAATTTCTAGCCATATGAACGCGCAGAGCATGGTGAGTAGTGCAATTGTTTGGATACAATGGCGTGGTATGTCGCTTCTGAGTATATCGCTGACAGAAATTCTTCACAGAACAAATTCCGCAGCAAGGTGCAAATCTATCGTGAAATGGAGAGCATAGCCCGTAAAAAGTGTGAAGCCGGAAGCTGGTACGAGAAGGGGGAGCAATTAAACCAAAAATATGCCCGCATATCAAAAAAGAAATTGAAGTCGTGAAATGTGACGCGAGGGACAGCTGCTGTCATGTCCTGGAAGCACTGGACGGTTGCCAGTATCCAGCAAACACAACGATGACAGGCAACGCCCTGACACATATCTTCGCGAACATGATGGAGTTGTTGGAAGGCAAGGAAGGAAGTACTTGTTCTGAAAAGGGTGCAATTGCCTCCGTGGCAACGCCGCTGAATTTGAACTTGGATTTCCTGGATCGCCACTGACATTCAAGTCGCCTTTATTCCATGTCCGCGAACTCTTAGGCACACCGAGGCAACGATGGCCTCACCTTTTGCCTTTGTGCCTCGCAAGGTCGCTAAGACTGCTAGGACGCATGCTTTGGTAAGCAATGCAGCCCCAACTTTCGTATCAGATAGTAGCAGTTCTTCGACGGTTGGCCCTGCAGCACACAAACCGCCTAGACAGTCACCACGGACTATAACCGCGAGAGGCAGCTCCAAGGGAAAAACAAAGATCGAGGACGCTCCGTCGAAGTCTCTGCCAAGCGAAGACTACGCTCTTCTCGTATGCCTCGCCCTCTCAGACCACGCACTCTGGTCAGACCCAGATTTACGTCGTACCATCGAACAACACGCCGAAAAATGTGTGTACCTCAGCCACCCCTATCCTTTTGATGGCAAATTAATTTAGGTTGTTTTCAAGTTATCCCTCTTAGCTATGTTCTCCGGAATTCACCTGTTTTACGCTCGGGGCAGGATTTGCGAGCCGAGGAGATCGGTGTCGTGAAGGCTTTGAGGAGCCACGCGAGCGATGTACTAGAAGTTAGGATGATAGTCTCCGATTCGTCGAACAGTTGGCAGTCGAAGGATCGTGGAATTTACGAAGTGCGACGGAAGGATTGGAAGGATATGCTTCATGTGCCTTCCCGAGAGTACACCAAAGATCAATGGGAGAAAAATACTATTTATATGGTACTGTGGTACCTTGGATTGTATTCCTGGTGCCGTTCTCATTTTACTTTTGGATTTGCATAGGAAAACATTCCAGTACAGTACCGGACCGTTCCTGGGATCGCTCGGTTGACATCATCACTACTATCGCAGCCCGGACAAACACTATCACTAGCGAAAGTACAAGCCATAACGCTTCCCCCACACCATCAAGATCAACCGGACGATCTACCAAAATGCAAAGGCTTCGCATTTGTGACGCTAGCAGACCATCAGGACGTCCAAAGGCTTCTGGAAGAGTGGCCCTGGGACAAACAGCTTAATCATGATGACAAGGCGTCATCCACAAGCGATGACAATGCTCGCGAGTGTTCCAAATTTGGTTTACGGACATTGTCAAAGAGGCGGTGGGATGAGCTAAAACAGGAATACCTCGCTTATCAACGGAAGCTTCTTAACGAATTAGTGGCCTTCAATGAAGGGTCGTCGAGCCTCTCACTGAGCGCCGATGTGCTTGCTCCAGAGCATGACGAAGATCATGATGTTGCCTATCAACCTGAGCATGACCTAGCCACAACAAATCTCGATTCACCATACCCTCTGAATTGCCTTGTCTTCGTACGGAATATACATTCTGAGACGAACAAAACAACATTACGCAAATTGTTTTCTACTGCATTTGATGCTGCTACAGCAGAAGGTCTAGATTACGTTGATTTTAACAAGGGGATGGATTCTGTGCGTTGCCAGTCCCCTTTATATGCCAGGCGATCATTGACCCTTTGTTAAATAGTGTTACCTCCGTCTCGCCTCGCCTCGGCATTCACAACTACTTGTCGGACGCTTCACGTCTCATTTAACAACCCAAGAGCGGGGTCTGGATGACACCGGCACTACACATAAATCTAATGATGGTGCCATCACAATGGAAATCGTGCAAGGCAAACGAGAAGAGTTGTATTGGGACAAGGTGCCCGAAAAAGTGCGTAAGCAAGCAGTGCAAAAAGCTGTCGACGTACAACTACAGTTGAATGCGGATGCGGAGTCACATAATAGAAGGGGAGGAGGGGGATTGGACGCAGAATTAGTAGTAGATGGGTCAACGAATGCGAAGCGTAGGAAGAGAAAACGTGACAAGTAATTCCGTATTTGTTCCAGTGATGAGATCGATGAGATTTTGAGAATGTAATGGTGATCCACGAAAATGAAGCGGGGTCTGAGCAAGCAGGAAGTGCGGGAAAAGCGACCCACAGTAGGGAGATCCAAATGAAAGCCGGAAAGGACGAGGCATATCGTAACGTCGTAAGTAGGTATGAATAACTTGTATAGGTACTAGGGTAACTTATCATCCATTGTGGGGCTCAAGTCAGTAACAAGAATACCAGCTGTATGGGACCTCCTGTATCATGGTGGACCAGTGCCAACACTAGCAGGAGGTCCCCCGCTATATCCTTCCTTCCGTAACCGTTCTCTGACTCGCATGATAGCCTTCCCAAGCTCGTTCGTGCCTTGGCCGACCGGTCCTTCGCCCCAGTATGAGTCATTCGTTTCTGAGTAAATAATATCGGCTGTTCCAGTGTTCATGAGAAGGCTGCGAAGATCAGGATGTTGTTTGAACTTGAGATACAGTACTTCTTCCGCCTGTTCCGCAGGAGTTCAATCAGGATAGTTGAACAGGAAGCAAAGTTTGAAACAGACTGACCATCTGCAGGAGCACATTGCCCCAGTCCTTCCTAACGAATTCATGCATAGCCGCACTGACAGCATAAACATCTTTCACATCCTTAACCGCCCTAACCCTCTCCGCCAGATCCGGACGATGTACAAGGAACTTAAGTGCCTCAAGTAAATGGAGAGCGCTTGGATACAGTTTATTTTGGTGCAGAACGCGGTGAAGGGAATGGTTCATGAATCCGACGAGGGGCGAACGGTAGTCAAAGCGGACTGGAGGGGGTCGGGATGGGTCGGGCGCAGAGGTGACACCTGTGGCGGCGTCTGGAGCAGTGGAAAGGGCTGCAGGTGCTGAGTTGGATGCGGGCATGCCATTCCCAGCAGTTGCAAAGCCATTTTGAGGATATACGGCGGTGAGAGGAGGTACACCGGTGAATGTTGCCGACCGTTGCAAGGATCCACCGTAAAGCCCACTCAAAGACGGAGGTATGTCGTCTCTTCGCGCGGTGCTAGAAGACCGAAACAGACCACCCTTGCGCGATTTTTTGTCCCCTTTTGATCTGGAACCAAGTAAACTGCCCAAACCTCCATGCCGCCGTAGTTCGCTTTGTGCTGGCACTGTGCTACTGTACTCTTTTGACAGTATCGATGTCGTTCCGGGCAAATCACGGATAAGACTGCGGTATGGAGACATCTCGTAAAGGTCTCTGGGGGGAGTTGGGAGAGGGTTTTTGATAGGCGTCCGGGGACGAGGTCCCGGAGGTCCATATACACTGGGGTTGGGCCGACCATCAGCATCGATGTATTCATTCCGAGCTGGAGGTATCACTGATGCCTGTTGTTGCTGGGGCTGGGGCTGGGGCTGGGGCTGGGGCTGCTGCTGCTGCTGCTGCTGCTGCTGGGGCTGAGGCTCAGATGCTGGAGGGATGACAGGCCCTCCCCGTGGCGGGGCGGGCATGGCTACGGGGGGAGGTGGTACACCTGCCGGATCATACGCTGGGCCCTGTTGCGCTGGTGCAGTATTCGGAGCTGGCATCTGCACGTTTGGCTGCGGTTGGGGCATAGGTACGGCGGGTGGTATACCTCCAACTTGAGGATAATAAGAGCTCGAATAGCCTTGGGTAGCATCTGATATTATTTCATGAGAGGGTGTGCTTTAGAACAATGAATTGGATGCGCACAATATGGGTATGGTTGCACCGGGTAACCGTATCCCGTAGGGTTGGGCATTGCCAGGAAATAACCATCACTGTTGGATCTCCCCCTTCCCTTCTTGCTGTTGCCAATCACAGACCAAGACGACTGCGAAGCACCATAGCTTGGTTGTCCTGGAATGGGCAACGGGTACGCCGCAGGTTTGGACGAAGAAGCACCCATTTCTACAAGTGATCGACGCCCGTGGAGGTAGGTGGGCGTCTACGGAGATCTGAGCAGCGGAAAGCTCAGTGTAAAGTGCGCAGAGAATTACGTCGAAAGGCCGGGCGATGATCGAGATAAACGTAAGATGAAAGGAGGGCTTTGGCTGTGTGATTGTGCAACACGATGAAAACACGAGGTGGGGCTGCGGCGGAAGTTGTCGTCAAAAGTAGATCCTTTGTGGTCTGAGGGTCATCAAGTCGTTATAACCGCTGGCATTTCTGCATACGGTGGCTTGCTTTGAGCGCAGTTCATCATCGCCAAACAGACATTCAAAATTTCAACGTTTAACTAAAAGGGTCATATATTACCGCCAGAGATCGTCCTACCCGATTTACAGCACATAATCTGATCTCCTCCTCGAGCTCTGTAATAATATCAATGCGATTTCCCGCTTTACATCCCTGGTGCTTTCAATATTGGTGCGAATGACATTCCTTACGACGCCGATCGGGATACTTAGTGCGGCTTTGAATGATAACCCAAGGATAACATAATTTTGCATCGCAAATTTCATCAGGAAAATATGACATATATATCTTGTGCTTATATGTCCTCTCCGCTGCAGATGTCCGCTCATTTTCTATAACGCCGATATAATGCACAGTACATATTCGTCGAAAGCTTTGCATTGTGGGCCCAGGTAACAAGACGGACAAGTTGCTGCACGCAAGAAACCATACAAGGCAACGGCCACAGGGGCATAGCTATACCAAATTTGGGTTAGATAATAAAAAAGAGAATTGGCAATTGTATATGCCGAATGAGAACTCCGAGTGATCGTCGATGTCGGTTAAGTCCGCGATCAGTATTACCATAAATAGTAGTAAATAGCTGCCACACAGCGTCATTGGTCCACAAAATTTCCTTTTCTGCTTCAAAGACGGTATCAAGATGGATCCGGCGCCTAAATTGGATCCACCGAGCGGGCTTAGTCATGCCAGCGAGCTGCCCAGTACCGTAACCACCTCCTTAACCTCCTTTCCCTCACCAACTTTCCTTAATCTCACTGGCCACATCATCCGAGAGGATGACTACTACTCTGCGCACGGTGGTTCCGCTGACATCTGGAAGGGTATTTGGCTCAAAGACACGGGAAATTGCAAGGTACGCTTTGGGTTTAATTTATTTCAGTCCGCATATGTCCGGCATTGACATCGCCCAAGGTTGCCGTCAAAGTCGCTCGAGCCAATAACGAAAATGAAAATAGCCATGAAAAAATGAATAAGGCGTGTAGATTGCGCTCAAAACCGTCCCCCATGGCCGCTGATAGTTTGTTACAGAGGCTACGTAAAGAGCTTTTGGTGTGGCATAAACTTGATCACGAAAATATTCTACCGCTTCTGGGCATTACTTTCGATTTCGGCCGTGGCAATCCTATGGGCATGGTCTGCCCGTGGGTGGAAAATGGCAACCTTAATGGTTATCTGGCACGTCATAATGCTCTTGCAGAAGCTGATCGATTCAGAATTGTGAGCGGCAAATAGTCCTCCTGCGTTATAGCATAGTGACTAAGACACTTTTAACCAGCTTTGCGATGTAGCTGTTGGCTTATCGTATCGTGAGCAAGACAATATATCTAAATGATATCCGAGTGCTGAAACGGATTGCAGTTCATTCACGCGATGTGGTGCATGGTGATCTGACGGGGGTATGTATGTCGAGACCTTTGTATACTTATTCTTCTCATAGGTTTTCTTTTAGTCAAATATTCTCATTGACGATAAAGGAAAAGCCTTACTTGCGGACTTCGGTCTCTCCAACGTTGTTAGCGAAACTCGTGGTCCTTCCTACGTCACGTCGTCTATTGGGGGGTCAGTTCGCTGGGCTGCGCCGGAAATTTTTCGCTTCTCGCCAGACAGCCATGTCTCAACGGTAACCACGCACGGCGACGTTTATTCGTACGGTAGTGTGATGCTGCAGGTACGTACGGTGGATACGACCATATCGAAAGTTCGGTTTCGCTTATTTCATTGACTTGTTGAGGTATTATCTGGAAAGCTACCGTATCACCAATTGAGGAGGGACAGCCAAGTGCTGATCGAACTCTACAACGGACTCCACCCTCCGCGCCCTCCGCAGTTGGCAGACGAATATTGGGCACTGATACGCCAATGCTGGGTGGAAGACCCATCTGCCAGACCAAATATCAAAGTGCTATCCGAACGCGTCCATCGTGGCTACCGCGCGGTGTCGGTAGCAGCAGGTGCCTATCCCATGCCGTAACTCCTACTTAAACCTATTAGCGCAGCTGGTCATCGCGTTTGACCTTCACTACCTATTTGTTCTGGTGTTGTTAATGTACCACCATCTTCCATCTCGTTGCTGTTGTTCTTCCCATCATTGCATTGTTCCTTTCCGTTCATTACCTCATGTTGTTGCATCGCTCTGCTACAGTTAGTTGCTCTGTATAGATATTTTTGCCTCTTGCAATACCAGCCACCAGGTGATCATGTAGCGGTGCAACTTGAAGGTCGTCATGGCTCAAAATGTAGAGAGCACAAATGCAGTGGTTCTTTATGAGACGGGGTAATTAGCGTCTATGATTGAGAAGGGCGGCGGCGATTGCAGACTAGGATTTGAACATCATTTGGGTGGCAATGACAATTCTAGTGCTAAGGTCAAAACAGGCATGGGTTTGGACTGGCGAAAGATCTGTAGAAGAGGTTTGAATGCAGAAATGAAAGAAATTGCAGAAAGAAATCGGAGAGCCAGAGGGATGAAAATGTTCGAGTGAAGAGAAATCACCTTGTGGCCAAGAAGGGTACTTTGCATCTGAATACATAGGTGAAGGGCATGATGTACGGATAACATGGGAATTGTTTAAGATTGTCCCTTAAGCACCACCTGAACTGAGAGGCATTTGGCGAATTTTTTTCATCTCAGAAACTTTGGCACATCCCACCTTGCTAATTTCATCTTCGGATCGTCATAATACACAAGATAACGTACATTTTTACTATACAGCCACACAAGAGATATATGCAAATCAATGATACAAAAACGTAAGCATATTCAACCAACAGGAAATAGACAGGCTATAATATTATCACATACCAAGGACAAATTTTCAGGCAGTCTGGACCAGCTTCTCCTCAGTATAAAAGCTCGGGAAGGTGACCAACAGCTCTTCCATATACCAATACCCTTTCGGAACCTTAGACTTGCCTTTCTTTTTCCTCTTGCTCTTCCCTCCACTCGAGCTTCCGCTACCGCTCTGTTTCTTCTCTTGACGCACGATCTGGATCCACGTCGCTAGTATACCCATCCCGACGCTCATCAGATCAACAGAAGATGGCTCGACGAGCAGAGTTATATCGCTCTCGAGTGGGTTATGCACTTTCGCCTCGGGCGGCGGGATGTTGCCTTCCACGACGGTCCCATCCTCCATCTTCGAGCCAGGGTACACCTGCCCCTTGGACGTAGATCGAATAATAGGTTTCCGAATGTCAGAATCGTCATCTCCGACCCAAGGCTCCAAAACGACTTTAGCAAACCGTTTCTCCAACTCCTCCTCGACGCCTTCCGGATCCTCACCTTCCCCTTCGCCAGCGACAGACTTGGCGGGGGTAGCAGGAGGACGAATAACCGACTTGATTCTCCGAGTGGATTGTTCGACGATCCCGGTTGTATGTGTCAAGGGCAAGACGGTCGGACCGAGTAATTTCATGATCAGACAAACTTTGGGCGCGGACCACGTGTCTGCCCATAGATCCTGTGTCGAGTTGTTTCCCCAGCCAGAGATGTCTGTGCTTACAGTCGTAGCGGGAATATCGAGAACATTTCCCCCGTCTGCTTCAGAGGCTTGACCCCACCCGCCGTCATCAGCGCCCCACGCATTGTCGGAGGATCCCCATTCAGCGCTATTACCGGCACCGACGTCTACATCCATGCCGACGTTATCATCCACAATCTGCTTCATAATATCGTCATCGGCTGTTAGGGAATCGGTATGTATGACTTCGACATTAGCCGCTTTCAACTCGGCCTCGAATTCGTCCACTGTTTCATCCGCTACCTTTTTCCCGTTTTGATTATTCTCTGCTGCTGCAGCGGCAGCGACACTAGTTTCCTCATCTACCTTCAACCTCTTTTTGTCCCTCTCGCCATCGCCTTTATCCGCACACTTTGTCCATCCTTCCAATATAGTTCCTCCGTCCATCTGAAAACTCCCGCCCGTCATTCGGCCGAAGCAATCCTTCAACGCCATACTAATTGTATCTGGCATGGCCTTCCCGATCTCCGCCGTCAGAGGTAGTTCCTTCAGAGCTATGGCTGTCACTTCCAGAGCGCGGCGGAGACCACGCTCGTGGTTCGATTCAGGCAGGACACGGTTGCGAAGGAGGAAGTTTATGAAGAAGGCTGTCAGGCGCGGGCCTGTGACGAGGTTGCGATCGGCCCTGGAAGGTGGTGTCATTAGATTGAATGAATACAGATATGTACAAGGCTTTACCAGATCATGCCTTGTTCCCTCATGTACGAACTCAAGAAGATCATTGTAGACTTCTCTGGATCATTCAGAAAAGCAATCAATTTCTCCTCCCTAAATTCTTCGGCATCCGCCCTCTTTTTCGCGATGGTAGCTTCATCTTCATCTTCATCGTCGTCGTCATCATCGTCGTCATCGTCGTCATCGTCGTCGTCGTCGTCCACAACCGCAGCATCAGCGTCGTTATAGTTCGGACGAGGACGTCGATGTTTCTTGGGAGCGGCCTTCTGGTCTAGTTCATCGGTGCCTACCGTGATCTTGGGGTCCTCGTTATCGTCAGAGACATCATCCCCCGCTTCATCGTGGCTGCGTTTATTGGTGATCACATTGGGCAGGGGCTTGCGATACACGCTGAGAGTGACGAGTAGGCCGACGTATATTCGGTACTAGGTGGCTGCATTAGCCTCGATTGATTATCTGGATCATGATAACACACCTGATCCCAGAAGACTCTGACACCCGTTGGGATTCCGGGCCATTTACGGCCTTCCGTAAAGTCTCGTGAAGCCTTGAATAGACGATCGACGCGCGAAAATGCCCTACATAAATTGACGACGATAAAATATATATGGAAAGTCACCCGTCAGACAAAGATAAAATGCGTGTCTCGTAGTACGATGCTTACGAACTATACCCGGTACTAGATACTCTCAAATCCTCACCTTCTTCCCAATCTTCCCACCAAGTTAATCGTTTCACTGGCTCGCCATCTAGGCCTGCGTTCTTCGCGCTCTTACTCTTCTTTTTTTTCTTCTTCCCGGTCTTGGATTCATCGGTATCATGTTTGACACGTAACTCAACGGTGGGTATACCAAGCCCATCGACCTCAATCTCTTCGTCGCCAGAGACGGAGATCTGTATACCCGAGGGCCGGAAGTCTTTGAAAGGGACGAGACCGCTGTTCGCAGGGACCTCCGGGAACGGCGGAAATGTGAGGAATGGGGCTTCGGGGGCAGGAGGTGCAGATGCGGCAGGGGTTTTGTTGGCGGACATGATGGTAGAAGGAACGAGAAAGCTCAACGGAGATTCTCTGGTTTGAACGGTTCGAGTTAGACTCGTTGCTTTCTTGTAGTACTAACTATTTTGGACATCGCCGAAATTGGGTGCTTCTTTTGACGTGGAGTTTCATTATGAACGCGGACTCTCAGACTGATGACTTCTTATATCAGATGAAATTACATGGTTGGTTGACTTGATTGGAATGTTGAGTCCAGGGAAGCCCCGTTATCGCAGTGAACAAGGAGTGCCGCGCGGAATTCAAACGCGTTTTGATCATGTGACATTTTATTTTCTGGCGGTCAATACTTCTACAGACAGGCGTGTAGCGTCATTCAACAGACCGTAGGATATCTGACAAAACATCAGTCGGGAAAGATCTTATGTAAACACCAGGCGTCCAAATCGAATGAAAAGGTTTTTGTATTTAAGAAGGTGCTCCGATTGCAAATTACAGCCGTCATCCAGCCTGTTATGTCTGCATACCTTGGCGGTTAATTGCCGTGAACCAGGGATAGGTTTGTGGCAAAAACGCATCGCAAGGAAATGACGGACAGCTGTTGGGTGTTATGCTTGGTTTCGTCCTTGCACCTGCCCCTGATAAAGGCAGATAAAAGCGAGACGGATAACAGGAGAACAAAATAATTGGATTTCGATTACGTACCAAATGTCGCTGTGAATTTGGGGCCACCCAGTAATGATTCAAGACAGCTACACATTCATGGCAGTGATACACAAATAAGCGAAACTAACTCAGACGGCGACGCCGGGTTCTAGCTCGCCCAGGAGCATCGTCCCATCTTTACTACCGGTAAGAACTGTAAAAAGTACAGAGTTAGGAAAAGGCAGGCTTCAGAGCAGAACAGACTCACTGATAGGTTCTTTCGGGTGGAAATCAACAGATGTGACCGTTCCTTTATGTCCAGGCAACTGCACGCGACGATAAGCCGCCGAGGACCACGCAAAAAGTCAATGTCTGCATCCACATACCTTGTACAGCACCCTCCCACTTTCAACATCCCAAATGCAAACCATCCTATCAGCTCCACCAACCGCAACTCTTCCACCTCCATCATCTTTACTCCAGGCAGCCCTCAACAGCGTATTTTCGAAACCTGCCGGGGAGCCTTGGAGAACGCGGTGTATCCGGCTTGGCGAAGGCGAGAAGGGGCGAACGTCGTGGATGATTGTGTGCGAGGAGAAGGAGGGGGAGAGGAGGTAGGATCCGTTGGGCGAGAGGCACAAGGACGTTGGGGTGTCTGTGTGTCCCGTGAGTGTGTATACTTGCTCATTTTTGCGGATGTCATATACCTGGCCGGAAGGTAAGTATGCAATATGACGGTTTTTCAGAGTTTTTTTTAAAAACGACTTGCGTGTATCTCATTATCCAGCGCGCCAATATACACGTTCTGCCCATCCGCACTCCAACAAACAGAAGTAACCGGACACCCAATCTCAAACGTTCCAACAGCCGATTTCCCACCTTCCTCGCCACCCTCCCAAATCTTAACAGTCCCGTCATCCGAACCGGTAACGACCAACTCGACTCCTGCGCCTCCCGCCATAGTCCGGTCGAGGGCATTGATGATTCCGCGATGGGCGCGAATTTTGCGAACCCGTTGGCCCGTGGCGAGATCTGTCATGACAAGTGTTTGGTCGGCTGAGACGGTGTAGAGAATGGAGGAGTAGAGGGACCATTGGAGGTCGAGGATGGGAGCTTTGTTCATGCTCGAGAGCAGGCCATAGTTCGTGTTTGGTGAGTATGTTCGCCATAGCGCTACAAGCAAGTGCATGAACTCTGCAACTTGCACACTGAAAGGGTAGATGATGACTTACAAACGCTTCTGTCAGAAGAACAGGCTGCAATGTTTTGGCCTGTCGGGTCGAACCGACAACTCAAAATTTCAGCCTAGCAGCATACCCGTTTAGAATAAACCTCATAAATGTGCATGTTGAAACACGTACTGAATGTGCACCAGTAAGACTGACTATAGGCGCATCTAGATTACTGGTCCGTTTTACAGTTCGTATGAGACCTTTTTGACGTTCGTCGTTTGACGATGAGATGGCTATTTGGTTGGCCTGCGGCTCATTGGACCGCGCCCTCTTGATGATAGCACTTCCATTTGGTGGTGGAGAGGCGCCTCGTTTTGACATTGTGCCAGTGGACGGCGGGGTGAATAAAGGCTTCCTGTCTCCGATTCGGACATATCCTTATCACATATTTAACCCAAATGGGCCTCAAACTCAAAATATTTATTGTTCGTCACATATCCTTCCACAAACTTTGAGTTTGTGATAGGATTTGCTGCGCACACCAATTCAATAATATACTTACATAACAAACTTTGTGGAAGGTTTTGTGTAGGTTTTCGAGCGACTAATTTTCCTCGGTGTCAGTAGAGGTAACGAGAAGAATTCTAGGCGAGTACTTACATCGTAAACATCGTAACAGATACTAATTAATATAAAGTATCAAAGACAAGCCTGCATCACCAAAATACTTGCACTCGCTCCAGAAACCACCAGCGCGGCACCAACATCTCCGAGTGTACGCGGCACAGAATCTGAACCAGTTATTAAGCCACGTTCACTGACAATTTGACGCAGCTCAGCTTGATGAGACTCCGTAGCCAGTCGTCTAGAACGACCAACGATAGTTACAAGTGTTCGACCGGATATCCACTGCATCTCGCTCGCTGCCCTATCCAAAACCGCGTGAAGTGGCTTGGACGACGACTGATAACTAAAGTCAATACGGCCGAGGGCTGAAGTAATAGCTGGACTGTGTCTGTCTGTGGAACTCGCGTAGCGATCCCAAAGGAGAGTATCGGCTGTTTCAGATTCCAGACGAGTTGTATTGCCATTCCCGTAGACAGTGTCCGCAAGTGTCAAACTCTGAAAAGAAAAAAAAAATAAGTTGATCGCACGGGATATACAGAACGCTTCATTGCCTTACGTCATGCATTGCGCTGACAGCGGCAGCAGCCTTTTCTTCTTCAACAGTATTTACAGGTGACAATTCATCTGAAGCTGTCTTCTTCATCCTAACAACAGTTGCAGTAACAGTTGGGTTGGCACAGAGTTGTACAACAAACGAAAGGGCAAGTCGATCATCGGGACCACCAAAGAAGGGAAGGAAGAGGTGCTGGATCGCCAGAGGCACAGAGGCGTCGAAAGAAGAGGCGCCACGGTCGACAAACAGTGCAACATCCGTCGGTGTGTCCGAGAAGACTTTGCGGATGAAGTTAGAGTATACAACAGACGAAGTCTGATCACGTCCTGCAGCCTTATTGAAAATGCCGTCGAAAGGATTATGTACAGATGTGGTCGGCCCTTCATCGATTGTGCCTCCACCTCTGCACCATGGCACAATTACCAGCTGCGATCCACATTCACGAGCGTGAGCGGCGATGCTCGAGGAGAACTCATCGTGGCTGACGACGTTAAGAGCAGCCGATACGACCATGCGGCTTAGGTTCCCGAAGGTGCGGAAGACTGATACGACTGGATCCGTGTGGATGATAAATTCAGCCGCATGGGATTTAAGCACCGCAGATGTACGATCCGTCAGTTCTATAAGCCGGAGGACATCGATGGTGATGCGCGTATTGGCTACTGCCACGGGTAATGTCGGTATAGCCGCGTCATCTGGTGCCTTTTGGTCATCCGATACTGTGCTGATCGGTGAAGAAGAAGGGGACGGCATGACTGCCGGGCTTTGCAAGAGCTGGGTGAGAGTCATGGCAGCAGGTAACTGCTCAATCTTGTCCAAGATAACAGCAAATTTGGTCTTGACCTCTGTCTCAGAGAAGCGTCTAGCAAGAGTGGCTTCATCGGCACCAGATCCCAACCTGTCGCCCGCTACGCCATCTAGAGTGCGGTATTCCGGTGGATAAACCCAGAGTGTGATGGGTGTAGTCGTAAGCGTGAGGATGATCGTGTGGACAACGAACATGGAAAAGGTACGAGTGTCGAGGATTCCCGCTTGCAAACCGATATTGAGGCCGATCAGCTCGACAAGTCTATATCGTAGAAGCATGAGACACGGCTAGCTTAGTTTGAGGATGGGATTTAATTACCCTTTACAACTCATCAATGCTCCTATAGCGGCAGATTCGCGCAGATTGAAGCCAAATAGCTTGGCAGCTGTAAAACAAGGCACAGACTTGCCCAAGAAAGACACCGTGCAAAGCAAAAATGTCCAGCCCCAGGTGACTCCGTTATTCAGCAGACCCAGATTGGTTTGCAATCCAGAGAGTGTAAAGTACTATAGCATGCCAGTAAGACGATGTTCGTGTTGTTAATGAAGCCAATTTACCAATGGCAGGAAGATGATGGATACGAGATCTTCGAGCTTTTCCACGACGGCGATAGCATAGCCGTTCTGGTGAGGGATAATGAGGCCAGCCAGGAAACCACCTTTGCTGATCGTGTTAGCCAAAAGTAAAAACGTCTGGACACATTACGCACGCACCAAAAATCGGATGCACCCCGATAATATCAGTGAAGAAAGCAGCGACGAAGACGATCAGAAATGTGAGCGTCATCATGGTTTTGGAGGGCTGTCCTGTCTCCAAACAGCCGGTCCGCGTTGCCAACCATCCGTATACACGTCGTACAGGATATAGCATGAACAAGACAAACCCAACACTGGTGAGCAGCACATACAGCGCTGTGATGCCATTTCCCGCATTGACGAGGGCCACTGCCAATGCAAGCAGAATCCAACCAACAATATCATTGCCTACACCGGCAGAGAGGGTAACAACTCCGACAGTTGTACCCAGAAGTTTTGTTTCGGTGAGAATACGACACAAAACTGGGAAAGCTGTGATTCCGACCGTAACAGAAGAGAACAGGACAAAGTAGCCGAAGTTAACGCTCGGGTGAACGAACTGCCTGTGAATTCCAACACCCAGCGCTGCGCCCAAGCCCAACGGCACGACCAGTCCAGCAGCAGAAATAGTAATGGATGCCTTGATGTTTCTTTTGATGATGCGGACGTCGATTTCCAGGCCGACAAGGAACAAGAAGATAACAAGACCGATCGTGCTTGTCAGGCTAAGGAGCGGGATTGACGCCTCCGGGAATATGGCAGGTGTGAAACCTGTTAACAAACGTCTTTAGTGCACATAAATAGTTTTATTGAGAAAATAATGAACCTGGTATCCTTCCGAGCACGGTAGGACCAAAAAGGACTCCGCCAATAACTTCTGCGATGACACGGGGCTGCCTGATTCGTCCAAGGATGAGACTAAGGAGTTGTGTAAAGGCAATGATCAACACTGTTGGCAGGACAAGTAAGCGCCTATTTCCGATGGGGGTTCTGACAGTGCATACCAACTTGAATGACCCACAGTGGCATGGGATTACTGGGGTCGTACTTGGAAGGGTTGAGACCCGAGAACAAACTCGACTGCAAACGGTATAGATATGAACGACCATTGTAAGCATTAGAGGAAGACTGGAAAGTATTTGACCTGAGAAGGGGCTGCTCTCCGCATCAACGCTCTGGAAATGCCTGCCAGATCATTCGCAAACTGACCCATGTCTTCAGAACAGGATGTTTGCAGTGTACAACGAAGAAAGTGGTAGTAATTAAACGAGGGGGTGAAAGACGTCTTTCAATTATGCTGTCTGACTTGATATATAATGCTTCTGCCGATCCACTTTTGGCTTCCATGCTACAGCAGCTTCCATCCTTGCGGGTATGGGCCGTTGCAGGCATGGCAGGCACGAGTCCTCTCGTTTGGCCGATCGAAGCTCGGATTCAGATTTTCCAAATTTAGTTTAGTGCTCTCTAAATACGTCGGGCGCTTTCCGAGCAGACGGGGCGCAGAACGGGCACAGCCACCCACCACCTACCAAATCCGGTCTACACGCACTGGCAATTGCGCAGCGGGAATTTCACAATATAGGACTGTTTGTACGTTATATCTGACATGTAGAATTACAGATAAGGGGGATTTATATTTAGGATAGAAAGGTAGGCAAAATCCGAACAAAATGCAGATATGGGAAGGCTGTATATGATTTTCTTTTTTTGTGTCCATCTCTGTATTCCATTGCATATGCTACATAGACATAGGTATAAGCACAATTTGTATGTCATATTCTCACACTTGGTACACAAAATAAAATAAAATATTTATATACAGCCTTCCCATATCTGCATTTTGTTCAGATTTTGCCTACCTTTCTATGCTAAATTCCTGGCTCTGGTTTACCAGAGTTCAGGTCTCAAAAGTGATAATTTTACCAATCCATTCCCATAGCCCACAAGTAGCTCCAGCCTGTCTCTGGACTGAATTGTCTCACCTCCTAGGTCTTC
>KN833048.1:214397-225584 GCA_000827315.1 Piloderma croceum F 1598 | reverse complement strand
ACGGGAAATAGGACAGAACTGCAGCCCGTGAGCCCAGGGGAGGAACATCGCCAGATATGAAGCAGCACGACCTCACATTGAAGACCAGCTGGATCATACTCTGATGACCGAATTGTGGAAGAGTTCATTTGCTCGTAAGATATCAGTCGTATAGCAGAAGGCGTGAATGCTGACCTATCTTACCATCGCAGGCGGGACTGTTCCGGCATCGTGTCATCGTCGATTCGTTTGTAATCGATAGCCGTGATCAGTGCGCTCGTTAAGGTAGATTCGCGATTGGACCGCTACACGGAAGCGGCTACGCTTGGGTTATTAGGAATTGGTATCTTAACGCGTAATCATTGTCATCTGGCTCGCACTCAGCTTGTTTTTGCCATTCGGTCTTTCGACAACATCTTCGGTATCGGTTGGAGTGTGCTTTTTTCTAGCATTGCTATCTCTTGTCTATGGTGTTCCTTGTTTGGGCCATTTACTCCCGACCACTTTTCCGGAAAATGACAGCTGCCAAAGGTCGCCACTAAGCTGAAACAACCGCTTTACAACGATTCGCGTCCTGCCGAGATATCGCTTGACATGCATCTTTGGATAAAGTCGTCACCTCGGAGGTGGATAATGATTTGGTGAGAAATGTCTTTCTCCCCGATCATTCCGAGATACGAGCCCATGCAGATGACTAGATGGTTTCCTTGTCGAGGTGCCAGAAATCAGAATGACAATGGAGCAGGCACAGAACAGTAAGGACTCAGTCATAAACGGCCAGCGATATTCACCGGAAGTAGAGCTGATGTTGGTCTATTTAGTTGGCCATTAGGGAAATGCTTTCACGTTAATCCGAATCACTGGCTGTAGTATCTATGAAAGGGCAAATATAGTGCTTTTACCCACTAACTACCGGCTGGTGACAAATATGTCACCTCAGACCTTGCTCGGTTTGTGGGACAGTGATGGCAAGTTTGTTTAGTTTTTTATTTTCTAAAGTGTTTGCGAAGTATCCTCGAGCTTCCTTGTTTAAATACTAAGCAAAAGCCGCAAAAGTTGATTATGAGAGCTGTCATCGCCCGTGAAAATGCAAGATCAGACGCATGCCTCAATCCAAGTCTTTGAGTGTCAAATTATTGGACCAAAAACAAGTTGTACGAGTGGTTCATATAGAGAAACGAGGATGTTCACAGATCAAGCCTATATCCTCACAGGTAAGGATACAACAGATAATATAAACGACGTCCCATTGCAAGAAAGACTCTCATCTTTGTTTGGTACTATTTGTCCTTAATCTCCCGTAGGCAGCCAGTGGGTTTTGGAAAGACCTTGGCAAGCAAGGCGATTATGATTGTTCTTCATCGAGCACCTGCATTAAAATTGTTTGTTTCCTCGCGATTTACAATATTGAAGCGCACGGCAAATCATCGAGGTTGTCTCGCTATCGGTCTCGGCTCTTCAATATGCCCTACTGGTTCGGTTTCATTCATCCTCCTGTACGACACATGGGACTCTAACGTTGTGTTTCTAGTCCTGCGCTCCTTTGTGTCATCCGGCAGAGTTGCAAACAAGAGTCCAGTGAACGCTGGTGACCCACGTGGCACCAACAAGGAGAGCAATACTTACGTAGATGAAGAGTATTTTGCCGGGCCGTTTGATACTCAGCAGGAAGCGATGCTGAAAGCTTTCAACCAAAAAGACTGGACAGTGCGTGTTGTGCAACTTGACAATGGCATACAGGCCTTGGAGACGGGCGGACGCATATCGTCTTATATAAATCCCAACGGATCTGGAGGGCTGAAAGATAGGCTGGTGGACAAGCGTTTGGTAGACGATTTTGGCGTTTGGAACGTTAATGAGCTGACCGAAGGTCAGCTGGCTGATTACTACACGGAACAAGACTCCCGGTGGGTGCATATTTGAATTACAGTTCGGACTGAACCAACTTCTCGCTATCAGTTGCATAACGACGAAGAAAATTGGTGGCAAATGGTTTCTGGTGTATACATCGGAGTACGATATGGATGAGGAGGACGAAATAGAGGACGAACTAGACTTGAAAGATGAAGGAACAGTGGATAAACCTTAACGCGACCCTTTCAAACTGCATCTGAGGTCCCTTCCCGACGGCATCGAGTCAAGTCAAAGAAAAATGTAAAAAGTCGTGTTGTATCATTTTGTCTGTGTAGAGTAGGATATTCAGAAAATCGAGATCATCCATGACCAACGCACTCGTCGGGACTTTCCATCACGTAGTTTTTCCTGCTCGCGAACGTATTCGAGGACTTTGTGGCCAGTGGCCTTCTCCGTCGTTTGAGGAATAAAAAGTAAGCCGTCGTGCAATGACGCTGATGGTGTGTAGTTTTGGCGTTGGTATTGCGTCGTAGTTAAGGAATATACTCCTCATCTGTATGTCTGCGGCAATCCTGGTCGAGATGAGATTTGCATGGCCAGGGCGCCGAGGCTCATAGGAAGAACTTGAAGATGGGCGAAGTAGTGATTAGCCTACGTAGGTGACGACGAAGTCGAAAAAGGGCACACCTGGGGCTTAGAAGGCTTTAGGAGGAACATACTGCGGTACGACAGCATAAACCAAGCATAAACCACTGGCAGTAGAGGGCAGTAGCGTATTACGAGCGCTCTTCGCTTGTCCGGAACTGTCCGGAACAAGCCGTCCAACTGCACGTTTTGCCTTGTTCCGGTCCAGGTTCCAGACCTTCCTGTCTAAACGGTACACGTATACATCACCAATGGACTCAATATACACAGCTTGAAAGTGTGGAATTGCGGCGGCTCCCGACCCACACCACAATTGGACGAAATATTCCTGTATTATACAGCAAGCACAGCCGCCAACATGTGTTCCTCAGTTAAAAGTGTAGGCAGATGTACCGCATAGCCTCAGTATCTTCGGTCGGCTAGCACTTAAAGGAGGTGACTTCTTAGCACTCTGTCGGCAAAGGGTTGCAAGGCGCGACTCCTAGTAGAGTGATAACTGTTTGAAGCTGTACTCGTCGGCTTGCATCTAGGTTACTACCCGCCCTATGTAAGTGAGCGGCGCTGCGACTTCGAACAGCAAGGATATAAAATGGCCACCCTCCTTTTCGTCACCCTGCCTCTTTCTGACTCGCTATTTCCGAGAGTCATCATATCAACCTGGTCGCTTCACTTTCTGTATATCGTTGTTCGCACCTTCATCCACAAGTATCGTAGAATGCAGCATGACCAATGCGAATCGGTGAGCTATTTTTTCCTTCATGATTTATCGAGATATGGGTGTTGACTCCCCGTGCGCAGGAGAGGTTCCAGAGCATTTTCGGTCGCCATTTTCTCGAAGCGAAGGACCCATTGACGCTTAACGGATATTATTTCGCCACTGGAGCATATGCCGACATGTCGCGAGGAAACATCGGGGAGGATATTGTTACTGTGAAGGTTTGGCGCGGTGTGCCGTGGTCGGTTAAGGACCGGACAAACCTTGAGATGGTGAGTGTTCCATTTTTCGCCGCATTGCATTACTAACGATTTATAAAGCAATTGTCTAAACAATTAGACGAGTGGAAACGATGTGCTCACATCAACATTGTACCCTTTCTTGGGGTCCAACCGAGGCAGAACAATCTACCTTTGTTGATCACTCCACATTATGAGAATGGAACCGTCATGCGATACATATCGAAAAACCCTTCAGCAGATAGATTTTATCTGGTGCGATCTCCATTACATGGATATTTCAGCGCACGGCTAAATCTCGACTTGTTCTTCTTGTTATATAGATCAACGGCATAGCAGCGGCAGTGGGTTATTTACATAGTTTATCACCTCCAATCTTCCATGGAGATATCAGAGGAGTGCGTGCTTATAACTTATACCCCCATAATATCGTTGTTGGACTGACAGACACTGGTACTAGTCGAACGTCTTTGTTGATGATACTGGCAATGCGTGTCTAACCGACATCTCCATGGCCAAAGTGTCATTCCCGTCCGATTGGAGTCAGGCAAATGGAACTGGATCCGCTCGCTGGATGGCACCCGAACTTATAGACCCTAAAGAGGATGACGACGCATATCCAAGCCAAACAGACGTCTACAGCTTTGGGATGACTATCCTGGAGGTAAGATCACTCTTGCAACCATGGTTTGAACTCTGCGCTTATGTTTCGTCCGAACCTTTTCATTTTATGTTTCTCAGATTATCACTGGCCGTCCGCCATTCATGAATCGTCGCCAAGAATCTAGCGTCATTTTCGATGTATACCATGGTCGACGCCCACCTCGGCCTGCCAATTCGGAATTGACAGATTCGATATGGGCTCTCATACAAAGCTGCTGGCATCAAGACCCCAAACAAAGAATAAACATCAGCGCTGCGGGGTTCTGGCTGGCACTATTGTCTCAGACCCAGACAGCTAGAGCTAATATGGCTGCGGTTTAAAAATCGCACGTACGTTAAATTCATTTGGTCATGTTGCGGCGGTAAGTTCTGCAGATCTGTATCGTCGACTTGCTGTTCATGTAAGAGCACGAACAACAGGAATATATGGTCTAACACTAGTACAGACCCATTCGCACAGTGGCAAGGTTCCTTGACCAACTGTTTTCTAAAACTCAGCACCATGAGACTTGTGGCGAGCCCAAAATGGTGGGGGATGTTTGTTCATCTATCGATACATTGTTCGTACTTATGAATCATTTTTATTCCACCTACACTCTTGCCCACGCTCCGTTGCTCGTGGCGTTATTTATGCAGTATGTCTCCCTTGCGAACGATATATTTTTAATAGGTTTTGTTACCTGTGCCACTATCGTCTCTAGCAAATTCTTTTTTGGGGGAATTTAATCCATGTGATCATTTCCTCGCCAAGGTCAGAATGATATAAGTAGAACACTAGCACTAATCCTTGTTATCGAAGTACAACGAAATCAGCACGCAGCACGCCGTCTGCCCTAGTCAGTTCACTGGCTGGCAGGCGGAGCGGGGTGCGGCGTCCTCCCTAACAAGGGCAACCCAGAGTCAAATTGCCGCTTTTGAAACCCTAGAAATGACGAACTTGGGAAGGGCTTTGCCAGCTCGCCACAACATTTTTCTGAGATATTTCCAGTACTTAAAATAATACTTAATTTGCTACCTGTTTCATGAATGCTTAAAATTTTCTTATTGTGCACAAACATGAGGGGCCACTCGCACCTAACCTGCGGTTGGCCGCTCTCAACAAGAAGTTGAAATTTAGCTGGTGGTGGGAAATTGATACTATAAAGTGGTTTCAATGGAGTAATGGTAGCCACAATGTACAAATATAACACGCGGAGAGTTCCAATTAGGGAATTTTTCGGAACGATCATGTCGACATCGACATCAGGCCTCCCGTACCAGATAATCCTAATCCAATCTTTGTCTCGTTTTGCCATCCAACTAACAAACAATTATTCCTTTCTCTACTAAAGAATAATGACCTACCTTCGACTTCGGAGATATTCGGTGTCTACCACGAGACTGTGCTCACCGCCTGCCAAATCATTGCCTGCAACGAGCCGGGATTTTTATCCACCTCCGCAGGCAGAAACGACATCAATGCCCAGACGTCTCCAGAGCACCATCAGTTCCTGACATCTAAGAGGTACTATTACCACCTGGTCATGCAACCTGATGACCCCAATTATCACATCTGCATCGATTTTGCTTTCTGGCCCTTTCCCCACAATCATTTGCCCCCGTCGTGGGCTCGAGCAACGCCCATTGAGGATGCAGGACTTCAAGGTACCAACTAGACTGACATCAGTAGTAGGATCAAACTACGAGATTTACATTGCCGTATTTCGGACTGGTTTGATAATATATCAACCGCCCACACTGTACCAGCAGATCAGACACATTGGGTATGCTACTTGTCGCTTGTCCTCTTAGATATTATAATAAAACTCGTTTTCCCAGCTGTTTATTAATGGCATGGTTGTCTATGCCGCAACAGCCAACGAATCGTTCGTCCACCGGGACTCTAGGAATCTCTTCGCTTTACGTTGGGATATCTATACGTTTCAATTTGATTCCGGGAACCTTGTGATTGTACCTATAAATGGACAAATGGTCGCTCATTTCATTGGTGCAAGTTGTGAATCAGCTGCCCTCTATCACAACAAACCATTCGATTCCTCCCACCTGTCACATGAATTTCTCTTTGCTCAATTCGCCTGGGCCATCATCAAACGCGCACATGTCATCTTCATGGCTCAATCTCGTGCTGATCGGAGGGCTTTCAATCTGAAAGCTGCTCCCTTGGATGAGAAGGAAGAAGCGATGGGGTCGGACAATGGAGATGGGGACGAACTGATTGGCCCGCAACTTCCCTTCGTCTCGTGTAACAAACACCGCTCCTCTTGCCCAGAAGCAACTCCCTTGTTCCTTCATATAACTCCTGCATACATACCACTCCCGGAGGACACTCTTTCAACTTGCTTTCAACGCTACGGAGCGGTTTATCGTCGTGGGTGCGTATCCCTCCCATTCCCTCCCCACTATATTTTTATTAATTATTATCTTGTGTCAACTTGTAATGCTAATATTCGTTTCTTTGTCGGTACAAGTCAACAACCACCCTACTCAACCTTCGTCCACCCTTGTTTCTTTCACTCATCCCATCCCGAGTCACACCATAACACATAAGCATACTCACTGTATCCAACATAGACGGTCATCGCATTGAGGAGAGGGTGTATGTGGGTAGATGGGGAGGAGAGAGAGAGACGTGGTTACGAGACCACTGATATATGCGCCGGAAGTAGTGGGAGTAGCAGGTCTGGGGCGGACCCTTCGCTTCTTCTCACGTCGTTTACTCGTGTTCTCTTCTACGTCACGCAACTGCCGATTCTTCAGTTAATCTATTCGATTTTCCCACAACCAACCAACCCACAGCCCAGCCCACCAGCACACATTTAAATCCACTTTCCCTTCCTTCCTCACACATCGCGCACTTTGTTTCAGGGAACTTTCGCGCGGAGTCATCATCGCCAAGTCCGAGGCTGGGAACGGTGGGACGGAGTGTTGAGCGGGGATGGCTTTATTCTTCTGCAAGGGTCGAGAGTCATTGGCAGTGGTGTGTGGGGAGGGGGTTGACGAATCTGTTTTATCTCTCTCGTGGAGCAGAGCGACTGCTGGTGGCTAGTGGTAGTTATTGCGCACACGAGCGCATCAACCGCGGCATAACCACGGACTGGGACATGCAAATCCCGACATTGACTATCGGAGGTAGATCCGCTTGGTTGGATTTCAGTGTTCTTTCTTAGCCCTGCGAAAGTTGGATAACAAGCGACGGGGTTCGTTTATCTTTGGACATTTACCAACCACCACCCACCACAATCTACACCCGCTCCTTCCTTCCTCATCGTCCGCATTACCCCCATCAATCAGTTTCGGCTTTCAAGAATTCCGCAGGGAGTCGAACACACCGCAAAAAACACAAAACGGAACAAGCCTGATCAGTAATCATGTCTGGCAGGTTCATAGGGGCGCGATTGGTGATTCGTATCCAGTGTCCAGTGGCCGAGGGATGGAAAAGGTTCTAAACCGCGGGCCGTCAGTCGTAGCAGTCAGAGTGAGGCACAAGCCATATATAACCGCCGAAGGGTTTCAGAAGGTATATTGGTTGCGTTCTTTGTCGATGGTGCAGCGGAAACGAGGGACGGGTGTATCTTTTTGCTTTTGCTTGTATGGCTGGGTTAGGGTTAGTCGCTTCTCTTATCTTTTTCTCAATTTTGTTGGATAAAATGATCATACTTCATGTTGCGGTTTAGGTGGCTCGTTATGACTTATCAACCGCGGAAGTAAACCCCCCATGGATTGTCTAACCGACTTCCACGGAGGTCACGTCTTTGCTGCCCTCCAGTCATCTCTCCCTCCTCCAACTATTATTGCTTCATTGTATATCTATTCTTTTCATTTCCTCACCCCCGTTAAAACATTCATTCGTCATCAACCTTCGTCACGCTATACACAATCCCCTTCTCGTTTCTTTCACGCATCCATCCCGAGTCACTCAGCACCGTAACGCATAAGCATCTGTATCCAACATAGACGGTCATCGCATTGAGGAGAGGTGGGTTGAGGGGGTAGATGGAGAGGAGAGAGATGTGGTTACGAGAACCACCGATATATGCGCTGGAGTACATAGTGGTTGCGAGGTCGAGTCGAGGGAGTAGCAAGGTCTGGAGCTCTTCTCCCATCGTTTACTCGCGTTCTCTTCTACGCCGAGCAACTATTCGGTGAGCCCTTGAAAGTCGGATGGTGGAAATGCAGGAGACCTAGCTGGGTGCAAGTTGTACCTCAAGTGGTGGCATTGAAAACGACTACTCTTGTACGTATTCTAACTACTTTGAGTTGAATTCTGCTCATAGACACCTTCATAGTTTAAAAGCTTTGATCCTCCAGGCAGGCTAAGCGACAACGAACGTCTGCGCCTCCTAGAATACAGCAAATACATCCTTCCATCTTCCGTTTCCCGCAACATTATTACATCCCTACCCCCACCCGATGACGGGGATGCACGTTCGGATCACTCAATCCTGGCGGAAGCATGACATTGGAAGCTCTGTACGCAACCGAGGTTGTCAGAGAGGCCTTTACACGCCTTTTTAACTGTGATGAATCTGGCTTTATCTTACTTGACTCGGACGACGGCTCCGATGACGATGAAGCTTGGGAGGACAATATGGACCCGCTTACGTTTGCCAGGTACTACGTTGGACCGTCAAATCCCCACTTTGTCAAGATAGTTCAGGATCACAATTATGAGACTCGCGCCTGCTTTGATCTGAAATGAAGAGCTGGGTGGTATCTGCGGACTTCGAGCTTGGCGCTTATCAAAATGGGGAAGGTGGCTTGTGATCGCATTCTATGGATAACCAGGAATTTCGACAAACTTCGATGTGCAAAGATCAATCTGTATCTTCCTTTTCTCCGTCATAGTATCCAGTTCGCAATCAATGTATTCAGAGACGCACGTCTCGATAATTAAGATTTGGCCTGCTTACCAGATTGAACGCCTTCCTACCCGTTTTATCCTGCTTTTGGGTTACATTATAGCAAAGACGGCGATCACATCAGCAAACTCTGATTTTCGCCCATAGATTAAAATTTTTCTCAGTTGTCATAGTTTGGCCACAGACACCACAGAGCGCATAGACCTGAACAGCTCTGCCGAGGTTACTCCTGAGCTGTACAGATCAATTCATGGATACGGTCGTTCCTGAATGGGACCTCCCCGGAATAAACTTACCACCACCACCTCTGTACAGAGTTCTCACTATGAAAAGCTCGTATGCTCCTCGCGGACTGTCTGCAGCGCCAGTTGTTTGGTCATCGGAAAGACGACCCAGTACGATTCTCGGTCCTCGCCAGACCATCATCTACTAACGGTAACCGACCGACTCCACACCCAAATCTTTTGCCGATTATGTTTCAGCATCTTCTACATCGTCCTACGCACACTCCCAAGTATCCTCTACATTTACGCTGTCTTCTAACACAACGGACGGGTCGGTGGAACATTGACTGTCCGGAGCAGTTTATCTCAGTAGCGTCAGCAGCGCCTTTGTCCATCATTAAGAGCAAGCCAATCGCAGCTGAAAGGCAACGTGACTGAACATCTTTGACATTCCCGTTTTGGTATTATCTTTGCTCTTTATGGGAATGGTTGGCTTCAAGTTGGGTTAGAAATTTTTGAAAAATATTGTTGAGTGTGACAGGCGTCTCATTGTGGTTATAAAAATGCTATTTCTCACGTTGGAACACAGAGAGTTTCAGCAATTTGGCAAAGTCCATCTTCCCCAAGGCCATGCATTCGTGGGTCTGTCCAAGAAGACATCACGAAGACACTTATATCGAGGGAACCGACTCAATCAATACTGATCGAACTTGAAGAATTGCTTAATTCTGACCACCAGTCTTAGCTAAATAACTACATGAATTTCGTGACCAAGATTCTCTGACTCTCCCCACTCTCTGAGAATCTACTAGGAGAGGCTCCGAGTCCATCACTTGCACGAAGGGTTCACACCCTTGCCGGCTGCCTTTCGGGAGCAGGGCCTTTTCCCTGAGTCACATGCTGAGGCTGGGTGACTGCTGGCTTAGGGCTTGATGGCGGATTTGATGGCTTATGGCCTGATGGCGGGTTTGATGGCTTATGGCCTACTGGCGGATGGCCTGATGGCTTAGGGTCTGATGGCTTAGGGCCTGCTGGCGTAGGGTTTGCTGGCTGAGGGTTAGCCGGCTAAGAGATTCTGGATGAGCCTTGCATAAAAATAATGAAGAGGCACTAATATGAACGTACAGGCTTGCCCACGGCCGCACCCGCAACAGAAGTGGCCAGAATGAGTGCGAGAGTAGCCGCAACAGTGATGAACTGCAAGTCCTTACTACAGTTAGCAGATGACTCAAAAGTGTACAACGGCATTGCCAGATCTGCTTGCCTTCATTGTGAAATATAGGATGGATGTTTTGGAGTTTGGAAATGTAATGGGTGTGGTAGTTTGGTGTGCGTATAGTGAATAAGAGGCTAAGGAATGTAGCGGATGTGATGTATTGGTTTGGAACTGCAGAATCGGTGTACCAATTGGTGACCTTTATATCTTTTGGCCAGTGGTATTTGCCGCTATTTGGGAGCATACAGGCCACACCAATACCTCCCGCGATGGTGCCATAGTAACAGAATGCCTGACAGTGGGCCCCTCGCAGACGTGCAGACGTCCCACGATTACAACCCAAAAAGTCAATACGACACAACTGCGCTTTTGCTATTCTGCAGTCAGTCAGGGTCGGAAATTCAAACAAAGGTGGCGCACCCGAACTATCTGCAGCGAAACAATCCGTAGTAATCAGTTACAGACTGAAAATAAAATTTACTGGGCTATAACCTATCGTACACCTGATGACAACCCTTGACGCACTGCATGAGGTAGCCACTTGTTAGGCTCTGCACAGTGAGACTGCACTGTATCAAGGAAGCAAATACGTTAAAACAGCGGTTGGCAACTAAGATAAGTAACAACACTATATTATCAAGGTACTTTCCTAACAATTGGCCATGAATTAAAGCGATATCTATACCGATTTTGAGACATGAGAGGTGGCAGTGGCGGCGGCGGCGGCCAAAGGCACACTTCCTAATTCTGGGGCTTGGAATTAGCTCTGGTTGCCATTCTGATAGCTCTCAGG
>KN833048.1:161513-174890 GCA_000827315.1 Piloderma croceum F 1598 | reverse complement strand
TTCCCTCAGCCTATTTCGTCTGGTGGTCACGGTAGCGGGAATGAAGAAGCAGTAGATGCAGTGGAAGCTACTATCAAGAAACCGCGTTTGCGGCCTGCTAGGCCGCAGGGGATATACGTCGAGGAGGGTGCTAGTACTGGTATGTTTTATTATCCCCCCTCGTACGTATTCGTTGGGCTGATTGATCCCTGTTGTAGGTGTCTTGTCGGTACTTGATGCGGCTACTAATGACCTTGCGCACTTGATTAATCATCTGGATGCTACGCCTGGCGGCGCTGACTCTTCTGATCAGTTTGGGCGGAAAGTGCGGGGTGGTGATGGTCCTGGTCCTGGGGAGAGTGAGAGCCCGGCTACATTACGCGGGAATGTAGCTCCTGTTAGCTCTTTGCGCCCGTACGCGCAGAGTCGGGGGAAGACGTTACCCCCCCTCCCAGTTCAGAATACCATCAATACTACGACATCCTCAACCCAACCCGCGCTCGGTCAACAAATCGCCCCATGGCCTTCTATGGACTGGTCAGATTCCCCACCACCCCAAGCGGCGCTCAAACCGATCACCAACAAACGATTCACGTACAAAGCGCATAAACGGACTTTGACTCCCACT
The DNA here is from genome assembly GCA_000827315.1 of Piloderma croceum F 1598. Lineage (NCBI taxonomy): Eukaryota > Fungi > Basidiomycota > Agaricomycetes > Atheliales > Atheliaceae > Piloderma > Piloderma croceum. Next base: position 174,283 of record KN833048.1, on the reverse strand, counting down.
CCTGCTTGTGATCCGCCAACCGTTTTCCAGCCTTTACGTCCTGCCATGAAGTCGACTGTGAATTTGGCTTTGCAGGTTGAGCAGAGTTCGACTACTACGATGACGACTTCGGAGGTGGATGTGGTCGTTTCTGGGGATGATGATGATGGAGAGGTGGAGGCGAAGTCGCCTTCTGCGCTTACGTTTGGCTCGCGGTGTTCGACGAGGACTGGGTCTGTTGATTCGCGGGATGGATTTTCTTCTTCTGCGTCTTCGGTGTCGTCGTCGGCGTCTTCGTCTTCTTATAATATCCCCAGCCCTGTTTTCACGAAGGATCCTGGGCATACAAGGCAGCGCTCATCGACATCTACAAGCCGATCGGACGTTAGGAGCCGCGACTCGGACATACCTGATGAGTTACAGGCTATACTCTCGCGTCGTACCGATGATGAAGAGTCTTCTATCGAGGACACGATCTCCTACAGACAGGAACGCACAGCCAGTTTGCCCGTGCCTGCAGCAATGAGTCGTCCGCCTGCCATACCTCTCCCAAGTATCGAACCGTTGTCGTTCAAATCGGCTCCATCTGCCTCGGAAGTACCTGTCTTCCGTGCTTTCGTCATCGACGAGCAGAATAACCACCATGATATCGACGATAATTCAATCTCTTCTGAAGATGATACTAAGAAGTCATTTGATTTCACTGGAGAGCTGAAGAAGCTTAATCATTCGGGTGTATCGCATCGACGGAGCTTCGTTGAGCAGCTGGAGAACGCGTTTGGCACTCCTGCTGGAATGGACATGCAGTATAGCTTTGATGGGTTCCCAGAAGTTGCGGTGCCACCCATTCCACATGCGCGCACTACGATGGTAGCTGGAGACAAGACGGTCAAGAAGCAGAAGAGCACACTTCATGGCTCTTTGTATCATAATTTCTCGCTTCCTATGGACCTTCGCAAGGTGGAGTCGACGACGCTGCTTGGTTCACATAAAATGGCGACTAGTGAGGACTTCCGTGACGGAGTGTCTCTAGAGCCTCGCAGCGAATCGAAGTCGTCGGCATCCGTGTCTACCGGTTCTTGGAAACCAGAGGGTGAGCTCAAGAAGGATTTCAAATTTGGTGGCAAGCCTTCGCCCCCGCAATCGGAGCAGGTTAAGCCGGAATCACCTTTGACGCTGTCGGATATCATTCCCCCGCCGTCACACGTCCATGCAATGGCTAATGCGTCAATGGTCGAAGATGACAGCCTCTTGAGTGCTATCGATGCCAGTGCTTCTAAAATCCCCTCTCGCGCGCGACTCGATTCGGATTCAAGCTCTAAGCGACTATCCCGGAACAATTCAAAGAATGGTCATTCTCGAGCTTCTTCCACTGGTAGCTTTGCTGGCTTCGATGCTTTCGAAGAGGTCAGGCGCGGATTTGAATTCAGCCAGGATCGTCCTGCGTTCTATCCACCTGCGCAGGTGTCTCGGAGACGCGGAGCACGAGAGTCCATCCTCAGCATCGCCTCCGTCTCATCATATGGACATGTCATCAACCCTGGCTCCACTGATCCTTTCGATTACGCTGACTCCAAGCTCCTCGATACCCCACAATCCGAAGATGACATGTCCATCTCAATGTCTATGACAGTGGAAGATACCTTCCAGTTTATCCGGCGGGATCGTCGGGATGCGAGTCGCCAGCGTGTCGATAGCGATTCTTCAAGTTTCTACTTCCGGCCCTCAACGCAATCGCACATGATGCAACCTTACAACCGTGCACATCGCCGTCACGATTCCGCACTCTCAATCGCATCTGTCGCTCCACCAATCAGCATCCTCAATCGAAATTTCGGGAGTCGCAGACGCAACGATTCAAATGCTAGTGTCAGCTCCGTGGCCGTGATGCATGGTGCCAGCAGCGGACGGGCGGCCCGGGTCAAACATCGCCGTGATACGTCGGTTGACTCAGTGGCGAGTGATCACTCCGCCCGACATCTTGGCCGTCCTGGTCTAGGCGACAAGATGCTTGAATCGGCTTTGGATTATGCTATGCCGCTGACATCGATCTCAGCCTCTCCACCTCAAAATGCTACCTTGCAAGGGGACCATACCTCATACGACTCAATCATCGATGACCAAGGTCACAAATCTTCTAATGGTTATGACAACAGAAGGTCGTTCTCGGGTGATTCCCTCTTTGACCAGACGGGGAACGAGTCGTCTATGTCATCAGGATCGGTGTTTGGACATGACGCCTCCCGTCGGCCACAGGGAAATATGCTGCCGTCGAATCAGTTCAGGCCTCTCTCTATGATCAGCTTTGCTAGCGATCACAGTCCCAGTAGAGAAGATGACACCATGATAAGTGTGAGTTCTTTTCGTTCCCCTGTCTAAATAGATAGCACCCTCTAATAGTGCGCCCTTTCCAGATGCTGGGTGGCGGTCACGTTCGTCGTCGATCAATCGAGGCATCGCCTTGCGTGCAGTTCGAGAAGAAAAAGCATACTGCCGTTCACGAAATCGTCGAGAAACCTTCTATTGCCTCGTCGCATAAGTTTGGAGGAGAGCGGATGATCAAAGCGCAAAGAGGCCTGTACGAACGGCAGAGTCTGGAAGACAGTTGTCTCGTTGGCGACGGAGAGGATTCATCTATGTCATGCGAGTGTTTTCCTTGGTCTCTATAATATGTGAGTGATACTGATAGATTTGAATAGTCCGTGTAGAGCCTGTGTTTACTCGCCCGGGCCCCGCATTACGATCACGATCGAGTACTTGCACCTCCGTCTCTGGGTCAGATACGCCTCCGCTCTTAGCCGAAGAATACTCCTCCCAGTCCGAAGGCTCTCAATCAAGCATTGACCTGTCTCAAGTGAGCATGGTCTTGTCAAAGGCCACTCAGTCTGTGTCCACCACTGCGCGCGTTGGGCCCCGAGCGAGACCAAGAGGACATGGTCATAGACAGCGTATCTCAGAAGCAAAAGCATCCCGCGCATCTATGTACGAAACCATCGAAGAGGAGATGTCCAACGTGTCCAGTCCTCCAACTTCCCCTCATGCTGAGCATCATGATGCGCCAAACAACACCAGCATTGTTCACAATTCCACACATCGGTCCTCCGTCTTTGTTGTTGACCCAGACACTGAGGATCTCGATTCACCTATGTGGGACGATCAGAATGGAATTACACAGTTGCGAAGATACTACACCTTGAGAGAGGAGGCAGAGGATACTGTCATGCACAGTAAGCGAGTCTGGCTAGATACACCCTTCTCCGTCTACGCCCTTCAGTGTAAGCGCATTCCATACCTTTAAGTCTTTACTCTCCATGTTGACAAAATTATTTCAGCCTTCGTTCCGCCCAGACATCCTGCGGGAATGCAGGCTCTCCTCCAGCACTCTTTGGAGACTTACGGCCCTCTTCCTTCTGAACTCCGTCGCATCCGATCTCGAACGCAGTCTAGACCATCCCCTTATCCCCAGGCTCGCTCCATTAAAACGTCTATCTCTCCGGATCAGACTCACCCAACGACCTTGGATGTCACTCGCACCTTTGTACCTGCACAGTCACCAGCGCAGACATCGACCCCGGCCCTCCAGCAAGTTTCAATCCACCCGAACATATTGTCTCCAGCACCTGTCACCGTTCTAGAGAGCCTTAAATCCGATTCACCGTTTGTGTCAGGACTTGATGAGCCGAAGGTGATAAAGACGTTTGGTCTTTCCGCGACAGCTCGACCCCGAGTCCCTTCGACTACCAGGAAGACCTCAGGTTGGTCTAAGCGCGGCACAGGAAAGAACGACAACAAAGAGAATAATATTTCCCAAGGTCTACTCATGACGCCATCCGAGTCTCTCAGACTCAACCGCCCCAGGCCCAGAGGACGACCCACACCTGGCTCTGCACGGCCCATACGCGTCTAGACCTCCCAAAACACCATAAACGCTTTCGAATATATTCCTCTACTATCTCGGTCGAGGACAGAAAACCATATGCTATGCTTATCGACCTATGCTTTCCATATTGCATATTCATCACGCAATCACCACTACGATCCATTCCACGACATTGATTCCACCTTACGCCCGCATCATCACCCTCTAACGAAGACTGGCCATATTTTGTACACGAATTACTAATGTCTTTGCGATGAAATTTTGCTTACGTTCAGATGACTTAGTTTTCTGACTCGTCATGACAATGCACATACAATAGGGCTCTGGACCCTTCGACCTTTTCGCTTCCTTGTCTACTAACGTTCTTACGAGTTCTCTTTTTACCCGGTTCGGATTGCTTTCCTTTCTGCGTTGTGTTGTTTGTACTTTGTCGCTATTGCGTAGCTCTTGTATGCGATGACACCCCCTACATCGTTTACGTTCGCACGCTATCTACCTGTTGGTCAAATATATAGCATATTAACTCAAGTTTTGGACAGTAACACCTGAGACATAATAACATCTTTCAGCACGAGATTATTAGATTCTCTCCTTCGGCCGGTACTCCATTTAGTATAAGTTGCCATATGGAGTACCGGCCGAAGGAGAGAATCTAATAATTTCTACAGGAAAGATGCTATTATGTCTCAGGTGTAATGTGTTGGTCCCAAAGATCAATGATGCAGATTATCAGGGTACGAGTGGCTCCCCATTTCTCATGATCAACCAAGACCCATAACCGAAAATAGATCTGGTTCGAGTCGCACAAGTCACATGATCTGGGTTCAATTGAACTTGATCGACGCCTCTATCGACCTGCAGACTCGAAAATTCTACTACAGACGCAGACAGCGGACGACCTGCAAGGTGGTGTAACATACCAGAAATAAATCTAGAACACCAGACCGCTTCGCTGGAGGTGACAGCTAACCTTACATTCTTCAAAAATAAAATAAAATATTGCCTGACGAGCGTGGTGTATAAGCGTTTGGCAACAAAAGGCGCCAAGGAGATTCCCCCAGTTTCTCAGTGCCAGAGACTAAATTTTCTAATGTCTGACACTACACGATACTAGCCCTTCGATCCATGATCGAACTGCACGTAATTCCCACCAAGGTATGTTCCCGTAAACTTTGTTAGCAAGCGCATCTTGATTTCAACTGGTCTAGTCATCAGAAATTCCGATGTCGATATACGCCGACGCCGGAATCGTACATGGAAGTCTTCAATTCGAAAAATTGTCCGTAAATGATTCCATCAGAGGATGGAGTCATTGTTGACTTGGGTTACACTTGTTTGACTACCACGGAACACGACATTATCTCGACCTTTAAAATTTCTACTCTCGGCCCCCATAAATAGCCATGATCACAATTGTCATCATGGCAGTGTTGGGATTTTCACCCTTCTTCAGTGATGGCATTGTTACATTGTTTATGTGCGCACTACATATTTGTTAATCATTTTAGACAGTATCTTAACTGAAATCCTTGACCTTTACTCCTGGAAGAATCCTCAAAAAACTCTCAATCGGCGGCATTAAGCAAAAAGAAGTTAACCCCGACAAGCTTCAGATCGTACTTCTTCCCAAATTCAACAGCATTCCAGCTACGTCTCTCCTCCAAAGTAGACCCGTATTCTGGCGAGCTGGGTGGTACGTTAAAAGTGGAGTTCGGTTCTTGGAATAGGAGGAAGACTGTTCATCATGATTGTGAGCGACAGGCTCGCAGAGGAGACGACACAATTTCAGCCTTACCATAACGATGGGTGCCAGTACCAGGGCCGGGGCCAGGAGGACGGTAAGGAGTAACCGCCTTCTTAGTCTTAACCGCAGTCAAGTCAAATGCTTTGCCAGGAATATCTGGTGAGGCTTTCAGACCAGTGACCTAGACCAAAATCGCTTGTCTGGATGCAACGTCACAGCATTGTTACGGGCGAGCACGTACCACCCAGTGCCTGAATTGTCTGTACTTCGGGTCTGCTCTCGAAGGTGCGTCCGGATCAACAAACGCAAGAGTATAAGTTGTTTCGGCCGTCAAGTTATCGCTGACAAGCTGCCCTGTACTGTCGGGAATGGCCACAGGCGTGAAAAGAATCTCAGGCTCCTCCCGAGTGTCCTCCACGGTGAGTGTGTTCCCGAAATTAGCCTTTTTGTTGTTCGGCTTCGGCCACTGGGCGGAGAGCAAGACAGAAGGAGAGAACGAAGAATTAGGAATCACCTCAGGGATGATTTTATGCTCGGTGAGTGGGCTGACAAGGGTAGAAAGTGGATCTATAGGAGGCATGGTGATCTTGATGGATTTCAAGTCGATACTAACACTCGGAAAGTGCTCGGTAGCCACTTGGTGGGGAAGAAGTTCGGCTGGAAGCGGTCACGTGTTAATAAGACGCGCTTATAGTAGTAGTACTATCTGGCTTAATGGCACTAGCTCATCTCGGACTTGTACTGGGTTTTCGTAACTCTGCATTCCGACCATACAACGATATTCTGACAACTCATACATTTTGCAGGTTCTCCGTTTCGGGGGGCTCGATAACCGCTACAGTACCTTTCCTGCGTGTGCCTTCGTCGCGGATATTGTTGGTTGCGCGATAGAAAGACAAGATTGTCCTTGTCTTCGGGTGGGAGTCTTGGGAGTCTGTCAAGACTCCTAGAATAACACGGTATACGCGGCATGCCATAGCGCTTGATAACGCGATGTATACTGAGCCAAGTACAGGTTTCAATAGGCCAGGAACACCGGGAGAAAGGATGAAAGTCATGGTGGCAATGGCCATTCCGATAGTAACGCTTATGCATGAATGAGGCCCCAATTCATCGATATCAATATTAAGAATAAAGACTGACAAATAATAGATTTGTCCGCTCTGTAAAAGAGCTTTGGACAAATGCATTAGGCCGTCGCCTGTGAAAAACGACTTCACTCGCGCGGTCCAGGTGCTACTGACCATCGCAGAGGAAAGAATGCGATAGGAAATAGCAAGGAAGACAAGGGTGTCATTCAGAGCAGCCAGAATGAACGGTGCCGTGAAGTATTTAGGTGCCGTGCCTTCAAAACAGCGTCGCGTGTATGGTATGTGTTCTGGCGATTAGTTCTTCTTCCGTCGGACATCAACGTAGAACTGAGATACTTACTTTTCGACATCCCTGATAGAATTATAATATTTAGACCTGTGATGGTCAGCCATAATAACCCAAAGAAAGCTGCGATTATTCTTGAGTTATTGTAGACAGCCTTCACGCGGAATAAAAATAGTAGCGAGGTCGCCGGTACACCAATCTCGAGAAATGCGCCTTCGACGTATTTGACAGCCCTGCAGTCGTCTATAGGAGCAACCTGTTAGTAACACATAATGAAATTGATGAAATGCATTGAATATGTACCTGCCTCCCAATGGTGTTAATAAACTCTCTTCGTGCTCGTTGAGCGTATCGTGCCAAAGGCGAATGCTATTCACACGTGGGGGTAGTAGTACTGGAAAGGAAGGTAGGCATTCGGTTTTAGAGTCGAAAATACAATTTCCTCCTTTTCTAACATCTTCCTCTTGGGTAACATGTCCTAACGATCGCAAGCACCTGGCTCTGCGGCATTAATATATTGAACCTGCGATATTGACAGATTTCTGAGCCGTCGAGCCACCCAACCAGTGGCCAATGCAAAACAGTTTGTTTAAGAGTGCGAGAGTCCATTGGCAAGCGCTTGGCTGCTGCTGCGGCATTCAGCGCTCAAACTATCAGCGCGTTGCGGAAACAAACCCATAATTGATCCACAGCGACAAATATATGTAAGATCATGCGAGGTATTTTCAGCCATACCTGGTAGTCTACTACGGAGTATCACGAGCTTCGTCCAGGTGTAATCGCAGGCATGGTTGAACGTAACCAGCACCAAAATTCCCAGTTAGGAAGAGAAAGAGACCCCTTGTTGACCTCGAACGAAACCAAGAGCAGGCCCTCCATCTCTCTTAGAGACACCTAAATTAGCTGAAAGACATGATTAGATCGTAGGTGCGTACGACAACCCATATCAACTCACCAGGCCTCCGTTCCCATCCTTTTATCCTTGACTGATTGCCCTTGATATTTAAACTGCGATTCATGAATTTCTTGACTTTTGGCGGAGGCAGTGTTATCGAGGTAGGCAAACCTGACCGCGAAGAATCGGCCAGAGTGCGGATAACTCGTGAGCTGCACGAAACTTGATTAAAAAATATAATGTGCGAAACACAGGGTGTAGAAACATACCCTACAATCAAGTCTTTGGCGCGGGCCCGATGTTTTCGTTTCCTGACAATATTGTTTGTTTTGGAGACGGATGCCAGTGGCTGGAGATTTGACAATGACGGTTGTGCTTGAGGAGTAAAGGCAGAGGTGAATAGGTGATCTGGCAGATGGTGGTGATTCTTTTTCGGTCTCGCCAGTGATTGGTTCGATTTTGTTCCACCCTCGTCAGTTACGTCCTGAGATGCGTCGTCGTTATCTGACACCATAATACCGTCTTCTCCATCTTCTGCCATTTCCATGGCTTCATCCTCACTTTCCTCGCTGTTAGTCCCCTTCGAACTTCCTTCAAAATTATCTTCACTCTCCGAACCATATTCGTCCTCGCCCTCATCCTCATCCTCCTTTTCCTGTTCTGCATCTCGCATAGCTCTTTCCATTCTAGCATGCGCATCGTCCCTTTCTTCTGCAACTCTCTCTGAATGCCTCGTTTGCGCCGCTCTCTCCTTCAACTTTCGATCTCTTGTCCTATTACGTTCTTTTCGCCTCTCCTTTTCTGCGGCTGTAAAATCGTTCAATGCGTTGTCAAGGGTCTTCGCGTTCCACTTTGATTGAACAAGCGAAAGGGTTTCAGGAGCACCCTCGCCGTCTGAACTCGAAGCGACATCCTCAGAATACGGGGACATGATGGGGTCGAATGAAAACCTGGGAAGATGTTCCCGAATCCCGAAGCCGAGATTACTGTAGTACCGACTGACGCGTTGACCGACTTACCAATAAGCGGTCCCTTGAGGAAAGCAGACGCCTATCACGAATATTGAAAGGGTGATATGTAGCGCGCTCTACCTTTGGAATAATAACAGTGGTGATCGGCAAGTCCCTGCCAAAAACGGCTGAGGGCTGTGCGTCAGTTTGGCGCAAAAATGGTCGCCAACCCATATAGCACCTTCCACAAACCGGATTTCTCTAAATTTTTGATACCTATATAGGCTTAAATGTATTTAGAAGAGAATGTTCAGAGTAGACTTTTAAATTTTACAAAAACAAGCTCAAAATTTAACATAACTCAACATTCAGGCAATTATAAAGATTCTGCTCCGAACAATCCATTTTAGAATGTTTTTAAAAAAAATCCTATTGACAAACTTGGTTTCATTGTTTTAGGGTGGCTATAGCTCAAGAGATGGGATTTACAGTCCACTGATGTGTAGTGTTCATGATGAGAACCCATACTCAAATTAAATAATCAAATATTATCTGTAAAGCTCAAACATGTATGTGTGTATGTCTGAGAATATTTTTATTATTTATTGTTAAAGTGTTGTGGCCAGTAATCAGTGCTGAGTATATGCCATATTTTCAGCCACAATGTGGCTGCTTTCCCTTTTTGGCGAGGGATGAACACAATATGGATGATACAGCCCAGTGAGAATTGACACAAGGGCGAAATAGCCAAATTGAGGGATATAGTAGCAGTTGAGGTGTGTCGAGGAAGATTGTGAAAAACATATATTTTCTCCCACAGAGAACCATGCAAGCCACATTGCATCTTCGAATTCACAGGACCAAATTTACAAAAACCAAAATGGCACAATAATCAATCGACAAGCAAAAATTGACAAGCCAAATCAAGGCTGTTGAGGTGTGTTGAGGGAGATCAAAACATTTCCTCTGAATTCACAAAGTCATATTTCAGAAACCAAAATGATATGACAATTGCTATGCTATGCCACGGCATGTATATACATCTTCAAAAATTTTGCTAAGTTCTTTCTTCTCATCACCCACTACTTTCTGTCCAAGGCTCCCTATGTCTGGTCCTTTGGTCTGGCCTGGTCTATCCATGAATCTATTGGTTCTTATGCTCAAGGTCTCTGACTCTCTGGCACTGTGGACCTGGTTGTCTGTTCTTGCTCTGTACCTGCTGCTGCTGTCTGTCTGCCTTCAGGTCCCTGTGTTACTCTCTGGATCTGCCCCGGTTCTGGATCCCTGGTTGGTTAGAGTTGTGTTGTAGGTGACAAGTTAGGGCTGTTATTGGGGTGACAGGGAGGGGGGCATTACAGTACTTGTATATTGTAGCATCTGCAGCTGTCCCAAAATATAAATTGTTTTTAATCATTGAATTAATTCCCTGGATGAGCCCAAAGTAAGCCCCGCCTACAAACTATTTATATCATGATTTACGATGTGTCTTGATGTGCCTACATTTGGCTCAATTTCCAATTGAGGGAAACGACACTTTTTAAAGTGAGGTTGAGGCACATAGAGGGCCATGATTTGGCTCAATTTGGCTCAATCCACCTTGTGTCGATTCTCCCTGGGGATACAGGCCCAAACTTAAATCTAATTTTCACAGAAGTTTATTGCAGTATATATGCACATTATTTTAAAAAATAATGTATGTTCTGACTGTTTTACGGCCATAGTCAATGATGAAATGGCATTTGCCATCTTTTTGGCCACAATGTGGCTAATTTCCTTTTTCAGTGCTCACAGCCATTTGGCACAGGTTGCCGACCAATAAACACCGCATTTGAGCCAAACATGTGGTCCTCAGAGCACCTTCAAGTATATTAGGCTTATCGTGATCGTTCAACATCATCCTACTAGTCATCTCACTCTCATCCACCTTTTCAGCAATGGTGAGGCTGGCAGTCTCAGGTAAGTACTGAGTACGCAATCCTCTGGGTGACTTCAACTTAGCCTTCCTAACTTAGATTCCCAGTGTATGTGAACCTCCAACCACCTGTCCATCCAAATTCCCTTTATCATGTGAGTCTGCAGCATGATCTTTGCTTTAGACCAAGGAAAACACCTTAGCATGAATAATATCTAGAGCGTGATACCCACCAAGACTGTCAGGTTCTCGTGTATCAAATCAATATTGAAGTGTTCTTCTAAATGCAAACCCGTGTTGCCCCCAAAACTATGGCAGGCAATTTTCAAAGATCTGAACTTGCAGGATGTCTTAAACGTGAGGCTGACTTGCAAGACATTTGCGGCTTTAGCAAAAGCACAGGCATTTTTGACTTATAACTCTCTGCCATATATGCTGGATGGTGACTCGCTGTCTCAACATACAGAGTGGTGGAAATCAAAGAGTATATCACCTCTAGTTCGGCAATGCTCTATAAACTCTAAGTGCCTTTGGATATGCCATGATGATTCCTCTGAAATGCCAGCCCAGGAAAACCTCATTGACCCTATATACAATGATTTCTTTCAACTTCTTCCCCAGTTTGTCAATGTCCAGTGACTGCACTGTCAGAATATTGTTTTCTCAGACCTCGTATTAACTCAGATATGTCAGTTGGAGAGATTGATGACTCTTGAGATAGACTCATGCATCATGATTGCGGGTGTTTGACCCCCGATGCTCAAAGTTACCAATTTCTTGTTCAAAATGTCCGCTCTCCTCCTCAAATATTCTGCAACCCGGGAAAACCAGGGCTGGCTAGAAGTCTTGCATCCAGATCATATTCATTGCATCCACATTCACATCATGATCAACAATCCTCCTCCTGGCGACATGTCTACATCCATAGCAGACTACTCACAGGCAGACCTCGACTCCCTTTACCAGCATGTGACAATGATTGTATCACATCCTATGGCCTTACAAGAATTAGTCATCACAGGATGGAACGAGCAGGATGTTTGTCTCTGCAAGCATTGCATTCCTTTGCCATTGCTTCACATCTACAACGGTCCATGCCAGTTATTTGAAGTTCTGCTCACTGGGATGGATTTGCACACACTCACTCTACATGGAGACCTGTGGGCTGCATTACACCAGCTCAGGCCTCAATCAAGGTTGATCAAGCGGATGGAACTCCACGTCGACACTTTCTCATTGACAGATGTCACTTGTCAAAAGAATATTTTCCGTGGGTATCCGCATTAATCACATTGGCATGCATGCTATATTCTCTGACTCTGACTCTGTTAGTTCTTTCACTGTGTTTGTTTTTCTACATGTCTGATGTTCACTCTTCAGATGTTTGCACTTAACAAAGTGTGTCTGGTCCCAGGCCTGGGAATGAAGACATTTTTGTTGCTAAACCTCCAATTGCTACATCTTTGCATAATTTTTTTCTCAGGGCGTATAGGGGAGCGTGTAGGAAACAGGTTGGGATAACCTGGCCCTTCAAGCTGTCACCACTGAGTGATGGGGAGAAGGGACCTGCACGGCTCTCGTAGGTTGAACAGGTTTGATTAGTGCTTGTTTCACACACCTCCTCTAATAGCCTCCTGTCGTTGTAATGTGTAACTTAGGGAGTATCCCTCTAGCACAATAAACTTGATTCCATCCCAAAAAAAAAACAATTTAGACATTATCTTATTCTTACCTTTATTTGCCATCACGCTGCTGTCAGCGACTAGCTGCGAGAGGGGTTGCCCTCAGGTTGTCACTGTCCACGAAGCTAATACCGTTCTAGATATTCTCTAAGGCTGGGATCTTAGAGTAGAGTTGAGTGGAAAGCGGCTAGGAGGATAGACCAGCTTAAGACTGGTGTCTCCGATCGATTCAGAGCTATCTAAATACAATCTGAGATATCGTCTAAGCTAGGATAGGTAATAGGTAATCGTCCAGTCGGAATGCGAGATCGATAGTGGATGAGTCTAAGACAAGCGGAAAGGAGTTCGTCG
>KN833048.1:120588-147623 GCA_000827315.1 Piloderma croceum F 1598 | reverse complement strand
ATCCCCATCGATCAAGTTCACTCAACATCCTCGCCAGTTCCCTTGAGCGCCGATTTGACAAGACAGGAAAGATTGAGGATATAGACGAGGCAATTACACTGCACCGAGAAGCAATCGAGCTGCTTCCTATACCCCATCCACATCGACCGGTTTCACTCAACAACCTTGCCGATGCCCTTTGGGCAAGGTTTCTCCAACTGAGGCAATTAACTGATGCCAACGAGGCTATTACGAAATACCGTCAGGCACTTCGCCTGCTTCCTCGAGACAGTCCCAAGAACTGTACGATATCAAACCGTTTGGGGCAGATACTTCTGGAGATGTTTGTTCATACGCGACAGCCCACTTATTTGGATGATGTTGTGTCTACTTTGCGTACAGCGGTTACATGCCATTCTGCTCCTACACGGGAGCGCGTCATGGCTGCGCAGCTCTGGGTCAGTGGAGCATATGCCGAAATTGGCGGTCAACGCGACTCGGCTCTGGAAGCATATCAACGTATGATTGAACTCCTACCCCGTTTGGCTATGCCCAGCCTTGATTTGCAGGCGCGTCAATAAGCATTGGCATCGGGTATCGATGGCCTGGCGCGCGATGCTGCGGCGTGGGCTGTTCGATTCGGGCATTTTGACAAGGCAGTCGAGTTCCTCGAGCATGGTCGAAACATTTTTTGGTCACAAGCGCTCCAACTTCGCACTCCCTTGGATGATGTCCACTGTGTGGCGCCAAATCTTGCGCAGAAGCTGCAGAAAATTTCTCATGCACTCGAAAAAGGCGCACTTCGGGATCTCTCAAGAAGCTCGTCAGATACTGAGCGCAAGTTGATGTTGGAGCAAGAAACTGCCTACTACCGTAGCCTCGATAAGGACTGGGTAGCGACGCTCGAAGAAATTCGAAGGCTGGATGGCTTCGGTGATTTTCTACGTCCAGATTCATTCGCTACGTTGCAGAGAGCTGCAGCTAATGGCCCAGTTGTTATTCTGAACGCAAGTGAGCACGGATGTGACGCATTAGTTATGACCCTGTCGGCAGTCGAGCATGTCCCACTTCCGAAGTTCACGATGAAGCTTTCGAGGATGCTGATTAAATTAATACAAAGCGCCTCGGGCGCAAGAAATTTCCCGGTTGCGCAGCTTCAGGCTCTTGTCCAAGAAACACGAAGTCTTTTGGAGCCACCACATCGAGACGACCGAGGCATAAAATTTGTGAACACTACGCCCGACGATATCTTCCGGCGTGTCTTGGCTACCTTGTGGACATCAGTCGCTGCACCTATCATTCGTTCTTTGGCATTGACGGTGTGGTTGATTTCAATTTTCTTCGTTGCTCTTGAGTTCATTTGCGTTCACAGAAGTCTGAATCGCCTCCTCGTCTATGGTGGTGTCCAACTGGTGTCTTCACTTTTCTTCCAATCCACGCAGCTGGCCTATACGATGTCCAAGACGGGGAAAGGGTCTCTGATTATATTGTTTCATCCTATACACCCACTCTCAGCTCACGTATAGTGTCTTTGCCACCCGCTTCGGACTCTTTCAAAATAATGGCTGTCATTCAGCCTCATGTTCGAGGTTATTCGTCATTGCCATGCACCCGTGACGAACTGGAAAGAATTGAAAAGCATGTCCCGCAGAAGTGTTTGGTCACTTTGGGCATCCCGGAGGCACCTGCGACCGTGGAAAATGTATTGTCACACCTTTCAACGGTCTCCATCGTCCACTTTGCATGCCACGGTGTACAGGATGCGAAGAGGCCACTTGAAAGTGCTCTCGTTCTCGAGGATGGGGAAAAGCTGAAGATTTCTCGAATCATGGAGCAGCCTATGCCGAATGCCTCATTGGCTTTTCTCAGTGCATGCCAGACGGCTATGGGTGATGAAAACCTCCCTGACGAAGCCATCCATCTTGCGGCCTCGTTGTTATTTTCCGGATTCCATGGCGCAGTCGCGACGATGTGGTGGGTGTAGTTAATTTGCTTCTGCAACCAGTGTTTGAACCACTTGTAGGTCGATGCAAGACGATGATGGGCCAAAGATTGCGGATAGTTTTTATGGCAATCTTTTCAAAACACACGAATCTCCCATCACAGACATTTCTCACCCATACCCAGATGGTACTCCAGCTGCTCGGGCGCTTCACCTGGCGGTCGCCAAGTTGCGCGACGAGAAATGTTCTTTTAAACGTTGGGTACCCTTCATTCATTTGGGGATGTGATAGTGTCAAATGCGGCTATTGCAATAGGAGTGAATCTAGTCCTTGAAGCATGAGACTCTGTAAGTTTCCATGAATACTTATATTGTACCATTACGAGACCTTGAGATATTGTCATGGGATATATATAATCCGTATGTGCTGGCTGACGAGCTTGTTAGGCGATGGTGCTCGGCTATGGCGTAGCCTAGTTGGCTCGATTTTTTGTTGCTGTCAATTCCCTGTTGTACATTAGGTTCAGACCAATATTGCTTCTCGTGTTCATTTCATAAAACTCCCTTACCTGTAACATAAACCGGCGAACCTCATAACTCACAATTGCCACGCTTTTGATGTATTTGCTCTGCAGCAGCGCTACAACCTCCATTCAATATCTCCAAGACTATGTCCCCGTACGCCTTTATATGGCTTATGACCCTCTCCGGTAAGCTTTAGTTGATCTATTTTGAGCGCCGAGAAGCTGTATTGGTGGATCTCGAAACGGATACGCAAGGCTCGAGCGGGACGGAGGGTTTTCGCGCTGCGGGAGGATGGGAATGAGAATATGGACGATGTGATGCAATGGAGAGGAAGGATAGGAAAGGGTGGCGGGCTTACCTGATGTGAACGACCCGCGGAGATCATCAGAAAAACTTAGCAGTTTTAGTCTACTTATTCTATGGATAAGCCCTATGAAGGTAGTCGGCTTGGCCCTTAGCGGTAGGTCAGATTTTCAGTCGGAGCTTGAAATTTAGTGGGCGGATAAGCCGACTTGCCGATTTGAGAGGAGACGGGCAACAGATTACGCAACAGTGGATGGATTGCAGTGAGACAGGTCAGAACGAGGTCATTCAGTTTCAGCAAATTTGGAGAGGAGAGCGCCAGGGAACGCCAGATCGCGCTGGACGCAATCGATGGGCGGAGCAGCAGAGGCGGAAAGTATCGCCTCATTCCTTTCTACTCTCCTCTCCTCTCCTCTACCTAGAACACCACCATTGGCACGTGGAGGTTACGGGTCAATGTTTCCAGAGCGAAAACAGTAAATTTGCGAGGGACTTCATTCCGAACTCGACCTCCATCGCTGGTTCTGTGGATACGAACATGTATTTTAATCTGCAACCGACCTATCCCTTACTTCCACAAATGAATTCAGCTGGTACTTACGAAATGAAAATACCTTATCTAAATGCCAAGGTTAATAACCCGTATATGTTAAGTAGAGATCCATGTGCTGCAATCCAAAGGAATGCGACTGTTCCATTGATATTGTCTTCATATCGCGAAAGTATTATTTTCGCAACACATGGGGTTCCACAGCTTCTGATTTGATCAGAGCCTTCCACAGCTGTCTCCACGAAATAGGGTTGCCCTGCGATCAAAGCAATTCAGCGACAATCTATGGACATCATTACTTGGGACATATACCTCGTCTCTCTTCATAACACAGAAACTGCCGTCCTTTCCTTTATACCCAAAGCGCTCTACTTCAACCCAGCCTTTGAACAGCACCTGTCTGCGATCATAACCCCCTACGCGAAATCGTAAGACACTAGTTCCTTCTGTTGCAGAATCTTTTGTGCTGAGCTTGCACTTTACACCAAGCCCTTCCAAAGATTCCTTGACAAGAGACATCAGCAGTGGGGGTGCGAGGGTGGCGTAAAATCGGGTTAGATGAGGGGTATAACGTTTTCCTGATTGTGTTTGCGTCTGTACTCAAATGGGTCAATATTTAGATATATATCACTACGGGGAAACTTACGAAGAGAAGTAGGGATTGCGTGAACTGTGATTGGTGAGTTGCAGAAAGCATGATCTCGTCCCCGTCTTGATCCATTTCCATTTCACTGGTGCAAGCTTTAGACAAGATATATTCAAAGAAACCAGCGATACATACCCGTTGTCCAGAGCTGCTGGTGTGGCGTAGCCGAGGTCACCCGTCATTCGCAGCGACTCGGTTAACTTGTCAGCCAGGGCTTGCACACCCTGTTGAGCAAGCTGGCTTGGGCTGTTGGATTTTGAGGGTTCGAGCCTATTGTATTCCATTCAGATTACACACCGTAAGCACCACGGATGTTGATAGACGTCCGCAAGGGTCATTCTTTTGGTTGGGTCGACGGTCAAAAGTCCACAGACAAGTGCTTCTCCAGCCGACGGTAAGCTGCTTAGTAACATATAATTTAGAGTTTACTTACAAAGCGTAACCTTGCCCAGGCGATTCCACGGTGCCTCTGCGAATATTTCACCTGATAAATACCTAGAATATTCGGGACTGTGCTGAGTTGGCTCGTCCCATGGGGTGTCTGTCACAATTTGGTTAAATATTGCTCCAGAAAATAAATCCGACTTAAGTACTGCCTGCTAGAAGAGTGAATAAGATGACACCGATGCCCCATACGTCGATGGGTTCAGCTTGATATGGTGAATCAGTATTCAACTATTAAATGGGGTTCCATTCATTAGACGGACAATACGGTTCAGCAAGTGACCCCTTACTTCGGGTGCGACATAAGGCAAACTTCCACATCGTTCAGTCAAAGAGCGCGTTTTGCCTGATTCTTTGAGTTTGAATACGGCGGACAGACCAAAATCTGATATCTTGAGTACGCCGGCTGCATCAAGGAGTATATTTTCCGGCTTTAGATCCCGATGGCAGACTCCCTGATTATGGATATAGCTCTGGACATGACGTTGACTGATCGGTCGTCACGGATGCAAAATGTGGACAAACCATGCCATCTACTAGCTGTCCAAAATAGAAGTGTGCAACGTCGTCACCGACTCCAACATCTGGAGCTAGTTCCGCGTGTCCGTAGAGAACATTGGTAAGCATTGAAAGAAACCCAAGTAATGTGACTCCCACCAATCTTGTCAAACAGGTCGCCACCAGCAGCGAACTCCAAAAGCATGTAAATACCAGGAACATACTGATGGTTATGCTGCGGCTCAACAACTGAAGCATCGATGAATTCGAGCACGTTGCTGTGTTTCAGCGCAGAGTGCACCCGTATTTCCTTTTCAATTGTCTTCCGGTCCTTTTCGGACGTTTCATGGGAGAGAGACACCAGTTTGCATGCTGCCACGCGATGATCTTCGATGTGAGCTGCGCGGAAAACACTACAATCGTATGATCAATGTGATGACAGAGAATCGATTGCAAATCTGCTTACATGGAAAATCCACCACCACCGATCTGCTGGATCAGTTCAAACCCTGAGGGACGTAATAAGGCTCTGGGAGTATCGAAGACTAAACAACGCACCAGAAATCTTGGGGTATTTCTGCGCTCCCATTGATGCTAAGGATCCAATATGTTAGAAAGACAACTTAGGCCGTGGAACATTGAATGTAACGGTTGGTCACGCTTCACCTGCCCTGTGACGCGATGATCGTTTCGTTTACCCTCGTTTACCACGCAATAAAGCGTTGAGCTGGTGGACAATGACACGCATAATCATTCGTCAGGAAAACCGCTCGCTGCCAGATTCTAGAAATATACTGATGAGTTCATGTGCATATTCAATCCACCGCCGTGATAATATGGTCTTTTCACGGTAAGTACAGGACAGGAATCATTTGGTTATTTATTCTGCGACTGCAGTGCCCTACCAGACCTATTATCTGTACGCAGCCAGGAAGTTTAGGTTGCCAAGCTCACAATATCACGGACCAAGTCAGGCATATTGCGAAGAAAGGTGAGACACAGCAAACCTCCCAGGTTATTGACGAACATATAAAGGAGCCTTTCATCATTCTCTCGCTGTATATTCAGTCTCATTTTCTGACGATATTACTAATTCTCTTGCCACTCTCATTTCAACATGTTTCTTCACATCCGCTTTGTCTGTTTCACCGTCATGGCCATATCATCGATCGGTAAACAATGAAGTTCTGTTGTCATTATTTTGCGCTTATGTCCATCTTATTTACCAGGCAATACCATAGCGAAACTCGAGCGCTGCTCCCGTCGTCATCATGTCCAGGGGAAACTTGCGACATCATATCTGCTGCTAAACATGTGTCGACGTAAGTGATTGCACTTTTCAAACGCGAACTTCATTTTATACCTCTGTCTGTCCATTCGGCTATCAGCTTGCATACTTGAACAATGGCAAAGTCGATGCCACATGCGACAATGTGAAAAAGATGTTGCCTACATTTTGCTCGCTTTTATTTGTTTCAACCAAGATTCTTTGCTTAGGTATTACATAAAGGTCAAGATTGCAAGACAACTTGGGTGGTTCAGCCCAGCGACACCTGTAACAAGATAGTAAGCAACACAGGGATCTCCCAAAGCGTTTTGCGCGCCAATAACCCGAACATCAATGCAGATTGTTTCATCTACTCGTCAAAGAAATAGATGCACCGCTGTTAGATCTTTTTAGCCGGACTATATTGAGGCCTTAGGAACTGAAGGAAAGGTAGAGCACGAGCGACGTGAGATGGAGGTGCGTACATCAGATGAAAGGCGGTATCGGGTATATTTTTCGAATTAACCACGAAGAGCTTGAATACGGGTAGGTGAACTAAGAAGATCGATTTAATGTCCGGCGTAAGCTATATTAGCATGGTCTATTTAAGTATCAAAGATCGCGCAATGGTACGCAACGTCGACATTTGTTCGTAAGCGTGGATGAGAAGAAATATACGAAAGAAATAATATAATTGAAAGCATATGTATAGGCACAACACACCGTACCAAACTAAAACACCCAGGATATGCGAACTGACACGACTGCAAGCATAGACGCCAAGCACGCAATGAGCGACTAACCATCGGCGCTCTCCGCTGCACCTAATCGCCCGCGCATTGACCGTGTGTGTTGGATAACCCATTTTTATGTTGTGATAGGTTGAAATCCAAGGCGTAAACTGTTACAGAGTCTATCAGAAGTGTTAGTACATATTCCATGGCGGCATCAACCACTGATTACTCACATTGCAACCCGGCGCATATTAACCACTATCTCCCCGTTCGTGAAACACCATGCTCCGGTGTACTCAATAGGTTAGCAACAACAGCGGCACTCTCCTGACTTTTTTTCATCCTGTCATAGAGTACTTGCACCGATCGTGACGTGTCCGTTAGCATCATTTCTTCCGTGGGTATCACAGGTGCCGGCTCAGGCGGTGTTGAATGTGAAGGCATAGGCAGGAGAGGGAGTCCCCCGACGCCTGTTTGTCGCATTAGATCCGATAGTAATTGTAGATTCTGCTTTAGCGCTGCGATGTCCGCTGTTCCAGAGAGTAAGCAACCTGGAAATCAAACAAGAGTTACAGGCAAACCTACCTTCAGTCTGCGAGGGCGTATTCCCGGCGCGATATGCATTTTCGCTGCGTCAAACATAGCCCATGAGTATATTAAATACTCTCTAATCGATTGCCGCTCACATTCCATTCAGGGCGCTACGTGCCAAACCATTCACTCTGGCAACATGCTGCTGGACCAACTGCATGTTCTGCTTGAATATGTCTGGAGAGTTAGGATCAAGAGACTGATCGGCCAGCGACTGTGGAAGATATCCTGGTTGGTTTGAATGGGGAAAGGCGGGGGAATAGTTGCTTTGGATTGGTGCCAAAGAATAATTGGAAATAGTGGCCGCTGAGGATGGTAGCATAGCTTCGCAGCGATTAAAGCAGTCGGCAAAGGAGAAAATTCGGTCGGTAACAGCACAGAAGTAATAATGTTAACTTGAATAATGCTAATAATCCAAGGCCCTTTCAAAGCATGCGAACAAAGTCAACGAACAATTCGCGGAAGACTCGGCTTGCGGCAAACTCGCGGAACAGAATTCGGCATTTCGTGCCGGCGTCGCCGTCCGGACATTTCAACTTCAAGTTGCACTTGTACAATGTACCAGGTGACTTGGGCGCCATCCAACAGGGATGACAACACAAGGTCCGAGGAGAGACACTTCCGTGACGAGAGGAAAATATTCTCATTAGACTTCGTACGTGTCCTTCGTAAAATCTTTTCCAAAGCAGACCGTGAATCAGATGGGGTTTCTGTTGATACCAGGGTCGACATTTTGCGGGATAATGCCTAGGAACAACTCCGACTATCTGAATGTGCCAAAGCTACTCTGATGGATGTCTCAGCATAATGCGCGCGCAATTTCGAAGAGGCTGAGGATTACATAAAGAATTCAGACATTTAGTTATACTCCGAAAACTCACTGTTCAGGAGCACCTGGAGTACTTACAATTCATCTGTTTTGACCTGACATGTTTTGTGTCAAAATGCAAAAGTTAGTCAGCGAGTCAAACCCAGCTCTGTCCTCCGATGGACCACTTCGCACGAGAACCGACGCCCACAGCCCGAGTTCTTTGTCGTCGGATGCCAATCCTGTCAGAAGGAAAGTAGCGGCGTGTCACTTGTATTATCTAGTCCCTTCCCAAAGTACGTCGGGGCCAGAAGTCCCTGACCTGATCTTAATTGCCTCGGAGGAGGAGCAATTTGCAGGCGGGTATTCTTCATTCAAACTGGCAGCTCTGTGTCCAGCTCAGAAGTCCAGCGACTTCAGAAGAATCCGCAGAACGACAAGGCTTCGCCCGCAGTTAACGGGATTGCGGTACCCTGTTGTCGTCATCCGGTCAAAGAGCGGGGCAAAAAACGGAAGTCCAGAATTATTTGTTGAGTCATTCGCCTACACTAACATTTATAGATGGGGCATAATGAAAAATGGCATACATCATAGCTGCTGCGCAACATGTGGCCCATACAGACGATTTCAAATCTATCTCTGCTTCTTCGACCTTGGGGTCATGTTCAGGTGACCCAGTGCCCACTACAATGGCGATCGCAGCAGTCGCTGACGGACGTGTCCAGTGGGAATATTCGGGATAGGTCGAAGTCAAACAACAATATTGGAATTTACTCTCCTTGAAGAGAATGGCTCGGGCATCTTTGTCCCTAAGTTAAAATGAAGATGAAAAACAAAATTCGTGAATCAATGTACTCAGGTGGAGAATATCTTTTATAAAACTTAGGGTCTCTTGAAGGTTGCGAAATTTACGCACATATAAAGCATCACTCCAACTACATCAAGTTCTACGGAGAATATTCATAGACCAACGGAAGCCAATTTACCGCATAATGTCAAATGAGAAGCATGAATGGACGCCTCTTGAATTCTGCGCAGTCCATAAAGGCGCGCGCGTATTTGGAACTCCATATATATAGAGCTGCATGAACAAGTTTGATAGCAATGCCGCGCAAGCTGTTTGTTTTGTGCAAACATGATATGTCGCTCCGGAGAAGAACATACTGCTCTGCAATTTCAGTATAACCTGCTACGGGGAAAGGCGTACACAAGTCTCCAGATTTGCAGGGATGTGGTTATTTATCCTGTTTCAAATTGAAGCCTAGTCTTCCGTAGGCTGCCGAGCGGAGGAGATAGTCGTTCTCACTAGTTGAAGCCGCTACGGCCTAGCTATGCACGAGAACTACACGAAGCTTTTCGAGTCACGGCGATCCGATCGTATCGGGGTCTGTCCGGTCTGGGGTCCTCCATGGTTGATGATTCGATTCTGCCAAATTATCACCGCCTGTCACCAGCCAAAAACACCGGAGTGCAAGCAATGAGTTACCAATCTCATGCGCGGTCAGGCGCCTTGTCTCTGTACTTGATTGTCAGTGCGAGACAGCTGGAATCGTGCACATACTACCTCCCGGATCTCTGAACCATGCCTCCAAACGCCGACGCTCAGATGCCCAAACTGGAATTGAATGACCAAATGGTCATAGACGATGATCACACTGGTGTAATTGACCTTGCTTCTCGTGTAGCGTATGAGGATCAAGAAACCTCCAAATTTAAATTGCAGATGAGACTTGACAGTCTGGGTGTGTATTACCATCCCATGTACGGTGTCTACTATTTGCCCTTGCTTAAAGTTCCACAGAAGATGCGTTTTTGAAGCCAACAGACGCCCGCGTCACGGATGGCTCTAGCCTCTATACTGCCAATGAGAACTCCATCAAAACGGCCTCGGCTATTGCACCTGCTGTCGCATCTACAATTGACGCCAAGGCAATTGAAGACGACATTAAAACATTCGCGGAGAGCAGCAAGGTCTTGATGAAAGCCCTCGACGAAATTTCCCAAATTCATCCGTTCATTGCAGGTAATTACCGCGGTACATTTTAATTTCCTGAGAATCCCAGAGTGACATGACATTTATACAGTTACCGTTCTGGCCTTCAGGGCTGTGATAACTTTGGAGCTCAAGCGCCGTGATAATGACCAAAAGATTGTTGCTATCAAGCTCACAATGAAGGATATGATGTCGGCTCTTTTGGAGTGAGGTTCTTTCGCTGCTACTTTGAGTTCATTTCTGACACAGTTTATTTTGATTCTCGCCTGTAGACTTCGTAACATTAAAGACCCTGCTCAAACTGCTCCGGATGGCACGAATATACAAGGTCGAATGGAAGGTCTAATGCAACAGATTGCAACAGATATCATAGCATGTGGAAACGCGTGTGATGCGTACGCGAAGAAAAATGTTATAGGTACGCGAATCCAGCTTGAAATTGATTGCCATCTTTAAGTTACCGAAATTAATGTCTACATCACCAGTCAAAGTACTTAAGAGCCCTATATGGGAGGGCCGGCTCGCTGATTATGTCACGATCTTCGAACAACACCGCATCGCGATTATATTCTCGTTGTCGATCCATACGTCACTAGGGGTCGATTCTGCCAATCGCACGCTCTCGAGTGTTCATCAAAACGTCCAGTCTGTCGACCAAAAGCTCAATACGCTTCTTTTATTCCGAACCCTTGATTCTCCGCATGAAAAGGAGATCATGAAGGTCGTGTCGGCGAAAGGCGGCCCCAAGGCTTGTCTTGATGACGATGCGATTTTGAAAGAGTTGATGACCATGTCACGGAGCAAGGTTCCTCCGAACCCGACTGCGAGTAAAGGGGCGAGATCTGATGCAGCAGATCGTCTTGCGTTCGCTAAGGTCAAGAAAGAGACCAAGGAAGATGTGGATGTTTTTTTGGAAGAAAACATGGTGCATTTCGAAAGAAAGCTCGAATTGCAGAAGAGGCAGATCGTAAAGCAAATCGAAAATGTTGTGATAAGAGAAGGTGATCGAGTTATCTCTGCTCTATCTGGTCCTCACGATCGTATTATCGACTCGGTACGTTTTTACTTGGGAGATCGATAATGTTGCTTATTTCTGCAATTAGGACCTACACGCAATTTGGAAAGAGATGGTAAGCATTCTCACATTTTTCAGAACTCTGAGCATTATGTGAAGCTTTTATTGCCAGGGCTGGCGAGGGAGTGTTAAAGCCAGACATTTTGTGCTTGCTCTTCACGACTATTTCCATGAGAAGTACGGCGAAGCTCGTAATCCTGACATCATCGACCACCTGAGGTCGCCTTCTCCTGCTTTGTCTGAAACAGTGTCAGACGTTGCCGACGATTTAAATCCGTCCCTGGCGTTCGCCTTCGCTGACAACCACACAAAGAGAAGGGCAGAGGACCAGTGGGCCTTGGCGTATATCAATATCTTGCGAGTCCAAGCAGTGCTAGAAGCATTTGATGATGACGCAACTGGATTGATCTCAATCAAAGAAGTCAACATGTTCTCTTCATCTAGACCAGAAAACTGGACTTTGACAAGTTGGCTGGCATATTGGGCAGCCGGTGAGTCTATACGTATTCCCAATGCACTACTGATCAACTGACTTCGCTCTTTGAAGGATGGCACTATAGCGTTTGGGATTACAAAGTAAAAATCAACACGATCGTCAAGACAATGTTCAATAGGCTAGATTCCGTCCTTCCCGTCAACCGTAACTTGGTCGACAGGTACATTGGATCGTACTATGCATTTACTCGACTGGAGCTTCTTTTACGATCTGTGAGACCATATGAGGCCCAAGATGAAAACGATCTTCAGCGGAAAGTACAACCCTACATAGAGGAAGAAGAACAAAGATTGAGAAGCACCTTGGAGAGTGTAGCCTGGGACATCGACACCATAGATACTGTCGCTTTGATCACAGGACCCGAACGTATCGAGAAGGTTCGTGTGACTTTGCCCAATAACTCACCGTGACCTGATTTGCCCCTCGATTTCAGTACCTGTTTCCTCTCCTATATCTTGTCCTTCGCCGCCACATGCAGATCATCGGCCTAGCTTGTACAGAGGTCCTGGCAGAATTTGAACTTGATCATGCGTCAGAGGCCCTGTACTACATTTTTTGCGCTGCCGACGACCGCATAGCCAAATTATCAGGTGCATTTACACGAGCTATTTGAGTTTATTTGCGGACTGACAAGGGCATCTGTCTATCAGCCATATTCAAAAACTATAACCTCGACGTATCAACCCAACTAGGTAACTTTGCGCTTGGCATGGTTAGTAGGGTTTTTGCTTTCTTTTTGCTCAATGAATCTCATTCCGCAACTTTCATTTTTGTAGTTCCAATTTTTGCATAATCCTGCTTTGGCCGCGAAGGAAGACGAGGACTCCGCGTTTGTATCAGACTACTCGGATGATTCTCTGAATCAGACGGACACTAGCATCCTCAAATACGGACCGCAAGGAGACGAGTTTGATCGTGCTGCTTATGAAATTATCGACGGTGAACCGATCAGTGGTCTAGACGTCGCCAGTGCTGGGCTTTCTATTATGAAAGGTATTTGGTCGGGTGCTTACTTCTACTCCAACATCGAAAAAACGGACGGGCTTATGCAAATTAACGTTCACATGAGCTCTGAGGATGGCTCCTTCGACGGCAGGGGCGCCGATGGTCTCGATACTTTCACCGTTAGCGGTCACGTCAAACATACCACCGAAGGAGATATGGAAATCCGATTTGTAAAGGACTATACTCGCTTACAATTGGGCGAAAAAATATCTTGGACCTACCACGGGAACATCGATGTAACCACAGGAACTATTAACGGGCAATGGGGTAATGAGGAGTATGGTGACCTGGGTACATTTCGACTTGGCCAAGCTCCGGCGTGGGCTCACCAATTCAGGTACTCTTCATCCGAATTACAAGAAAATGCAGCACGCGCTCGCTGGTCATTTGCTATATGTTCAGCAATCTACGAAGGAAAGCAGCGACTGTGGTCCTGGAGCTTCTTCAAGAACCGTCGTATAAATAGAAAACGGTTTTTGGAGCTGTTCAAACGTCGGGAATTGACGAATGCGTGGAACTTCGCCCAGAAGTTTTACTTGGCGGAAGAAGAGGTCAAGGAATTACAGCTCCTTGAATCTTCTTTTACGCCTGCAGACGCTCGTTTCTATCACGCCATTGGCAGATCTGAAGTACGAAGGTTGTGTGTACACTTGTGAGTGCCATCGATCCAGATTACACCCCGGGTGGCTCATAAAAACGTATTTAGCAACGCTTACTGTGATGCGTGCTCTTCAACCATAATTGATCGGCGCGCGGCATGTCTTATCTGTATATTTGACGACTTCAGCAACCAGGTAGATCTTTGCAATAGTTGCATCAACGAAGCTGTTCAGAACCGACAGTTCACCCACTCACCATTGCACGACATGGTACAAGCTAGCAGAGTGGTCCAAAATCGGGATAAACGAAGTTGGATCACTTCTGCGAGAGAAGCAGCTACGCGTGGGAAGTTTGCGATCAGTCGTCCCAAACAGCTGGAAGGTGCTGATGTTAATGTCGATCCCAAATGGCGGTGCAGCTGCTGCGATGACCCGATCACCATGCCCTGTTGGTTTTGTGTCACTTGCGGTACGTGCAGAATACTACTCAGTAGATCAATTCCGCTGATCAGCTTTACAGTGCCCGAAATATTCATTTGCGACGCTTGCAATACTGCAAATGTGCCTTGTCTCAAGGACAACCATACGGAAGCTCACGCTCTCGTGCGGCTGAATAACAGCGCAGCTGCCGAAAATAGTACGATCGAAAGCAGGTTGCTCTCGCTAGAAAACCGATTCGGGGAGGACTGGAAAGCGATGAGCGAACGTCTAGGACGTCTGGAGCAGAGGTTTGAAAACCACGAGAATGTTATGAATGATCGATTCACGGTGCTAGAAACGAAAGTTGACGGGCGACTGGCCGCGGTTGAAGGGCTTCTGTCTCTCATTGTTTCGAAGCTTTCTTCCTAGCCTTCGAAAAATAAGTCTATGGTCCTCGATCCTTACAATATGATGTTTTATTTTGGAGGGATGGTCTGTGATACAGTATTTTCATGTCCGCAGGATAGAATTACAATTTGAAGTGGCAGTAGACATCGTATCAGAAGCGACCCAAAGTCCGGCGGCCTCGTACCGATGCTACCTGGAGCCTGGCACGAGTGACAAAGTGGCGATATGGATCCTTTCCTCCCACTCATCATGTTTCTTCCCTCGATCTTGGGCTTGCGGTGCATCTTTGCCCGTGTAACCCTTCTGTCGAGAGAATGTCAGTCGTTTGCAGGTCGCAGTTGTGCGTTGGCTCCCGCGCCAGGGTTGGGGTTCTAACAAGACCACACAAATCGAAATAAATAAATAATAACAATTAGAATATAAAAATAATAAAACTAACTAGCATAATATTAACGCGCCTTCCATTTCCGGCCGATATGCACCAACATGCCTTGATTGCGTTCTGACATTACCCTTCATCCCACAAACACGTAACTCACATGGGCGCCTGAGTTGCTGGGTCTCACGACCCTCTCATCTCAAGCATTCATTCCGACACCTTACCGTCGTCGTAGAATCCCAACTGGTGCAGATTTAGCGCATCCACCAACCGATTCGAGTCATATCAGGAATGGAATCCGCAGAAGAACTACAACAACAGGAAATCACCGCTTTGCAGTCTATCTATGCAGAAGACTTCAAAGAATCACCGCCTCCTAAGGCCTGGAAGGTATGGTCATTATCACCATATCGGATATATTGGATGTTTGCTAATGAGGTTCGTTCTGTGCAGGGCGCTGTCCGCTTGCCAGAGTTTATCATAAGGGTAGCCCACCCAGACCCTCAACACGCCGCGAAGATTTATTTTCATCTAAATACCAAGTAAGCATCAAATACTATTGCAAGAGTCACCATTGATTACATCGTCAAAGGTTCCCCAAAACATATCCGGCTCTTGCATGCCCTACTTTTAGTATCCAGAAACCTATTCTGGGCATGAATAACGACCAGGTCACGAAACTATCTAACGAAATTCATGCAGAGGCACAGAAGCACCGCGGGTCTGAGATGGTCTTTCAGGCGAGTGTAAATATTGTTACCAGCGATCACCAGCGATCGTCCTATTATTGAACAAATATGTTCTATTGCAGATCATCACATTCGCGCAAGACTGGATAGAAAATAACGTTAAACCTGTGGTCGAAGTCCCGGGCTCCCTAGCGACCGAGATGAACAAACGAGCATCCGAGGCTGAACGTGTCCGTCTTCTGCACTTATATTTCTACATTGTTCCTTCTCATCTCGTCTTCTCAGGAACGCCAACATCAATTGGCAGCAGAAGCCGAACGTGAAGCGTATCTCGCTGCCCAGCTGGCTGAACAATTTCGCGCAGAGTCGACAGCCCAGCTTCAAAAACAGCGTCAGAAGCACGATGACCGAAATCGACATAGACATCGCGCCCAAAGCGATGCTACTGAAGTGCCTCAGGATGGCGCGGAAGTTGTTGATATGGTCGTGGAAAGTTTTAATAACGAGATGGAGTTTGGAGGCGTCACGTTTAATAGTGTCAAAATTTTCCACCCAAAGAAGGGTATGTTTCGCCTCAATTTTGCTTTGCCGAACATGAACAACTTACTCCATATGTGGTATTACTTGTTAGAATGTCTTGGTATGACTTACCTGGCAGACCCGGTTTGCGATGATGTCCACGCAACGTTGCCACTCGAAGTCCACATTATCACCTTTGTCTCAAATTACTACGCAACATCCCAAGGTATCCGTCTTGTCATCATTCTATAACTATCTGCTCACCCACCTTATATCAGGCCGCAAAAAGCTCAAACAAGTCGAAGCCGAGATTAACCGAATCTCTAATGTCTTGCATCTCAACCTCCTGCGCATATTAGCCGTTAAGCTTTCTTTGCCTTATGGAAATAGCACAGGTCCAGCTCGGCTTGTAATTTTATCGGAGGAAAGGCCTCGATTGAGCCTGGAAGATCTTTTGGAGGATTGTGAGAATCTGCGGGAGAACCGTGCTTCTGTAGGCATTCTCTCGTTTTCAACTTTTTGCCATTGATTAACCGAGTTGCCTCTCATGTTCTATTGGACATATAGGATTATCTCACGCAATGCCTGTTGGCTTTGAACGCAATTCATACAGCTGATCTCGTCCACAGAGGTATTGATGACTCAGTCTTTCCCCCCCAGAGGTCATTCTGACCTTATTTTTGTTTATCAGGTTTTACAACCCGATGTATAGGCCTTGCAACTCGAGATCCGGCATCACCGGCAAGTTCCCCGTCTAAACTTGTGAAGATCGGGAAAGTGGGATACCATACACGCTTACTCGATCTACATCGATCAAATCCAGTCGGACCTAATATTGATATCGAAAGCGAGGCTACGATACCTGACGCTTGGTATGCTCTGTTTCAATTTCCGTGGGAGTGCCCCTTTTGTTGACAATATTGTTAGGCTTTCGAAGGATATCATCGACTCTCCGCTTCTATATACCAGGTCCCGGGACATATATTGTTTGGGCCTTGTGTTGCTGCAGATGTTGAGTGGAAACAATGTTATTTATCGTTTCTCCTCTGGCTTTCAATCTGCGCTCAGAGCTTGTGGGTTTTCTTATTTTACAATGCTAGGCGCTTGTCCAGACATATTTATTCTCACGGAATAGCTTCAATATCTCCGGCTCTCCAACAGTATGCCACAAATATGCTTCTACCCACCAAAAGGGCGCATATGTCGTGCTTAGGGCTCCTTGCAGACCTTTCCGAACTGTCATCACAAGATGGGACTACCCAACATGGAAGGACGCGATCTCAGTCAATCGCGGTATCAGGACCGAAGACCCCAAGAGCTTCGATCGCGAACAATTACAGCAGTTCGCCTGAGATAGAATACTTTGTGCCGCCGGCAAGGACTAGGCAAGCAAGCCGGTGGAAGGAAGATTGGGAGGAGTTAGAGATGCTGGTCAGACTGTCTCTTTCCTCCGCCGCATTCGTATTCACGATAGATCTGCATATCAGGGCAAAGGTGCTTTCGGGTCCGTCGTCAAAGCTCGCAACAAAATTGACTCCAGGATCTATGCTGGTATGGTTTCGGTATTTTGTCTTGCAATCTTCAAACTAAGACATTACATTACGCCTATCGTTATGACATTCAGTCAAGAAAATCAAACTTCGAGCTAATCAAAGCGACACCAAGATCTTCAGGGAAGTAAACGCGTTAAGCCGATTGTCTCACCGGTTTATCGTGAGGTATTATACGACTTGGGTGGAGACCTCTGAATCAGTATCTGCAGCCGTGTCGTCTGGTTCTACATCTGATACTGATGCGACGGATGATGGTACTGCAGAAGGAGATGGAATGACTTCTGTCCCGCATTCATCGCATTCGAACTCAACCGAAGCAATTCACGTTTCCGGGTTCAATGGACGCTTCAATATCGATTTGAATGATCTTGACGATATGGGCTTATCCGGCACGCAGTCTTTTCCTAGCATTCATTTTGGAGGAAGCACTGGTTCGAAAGAAAAGAATTCAGACGAAGAAGACGACAGTGATAATAGTGATGATCCTTTTGGAAACTTGTTTTCCAAGGAAGATTCTTCAGAAGCTGTAGATGTGACGAAGCATCGTCCGAAGACTCCCCCAGTAATTGCGCGGACGCTCTATATCCAGATGGTAGGTGCTGCCTGCTATGTTATTTGACGGCGTTCTTACAATTTGCAGGAATTTGTTGAGCGTCAGACACTGAAAGAGGTAGACGTATCACTGTAAATACGCGCAGTGATTTCTGACAGACTTACTTTTTAGCGAGTGGCTGAGGGAATCACTGAAGACGAAGGTTGGCGACTGTTTCAGCAAATTCTGGATGCACTCGTCCACATGTCTGGACTCGGTATTGTGAGCCCAGTATCTCCCACGTATTCAATTGCTGTAACTTATAAACATAAAGCTCCATCGCGATGTCAAATTGACTAATATTTTCATTGGTAAGTCTTTCATTCTTTTTTGTCCAAGGAAAGACCTACAACTTGCACAATCACGTCAGATGGCAAGGGCGATTGCAAAGGTTCGTCCTTTTGTCTTCAAAATTTTCGAAGTGTGTCCTCATGGGGTGTGCAGTCGGAGATTTTGGCCTCGCAACTTCCAGTCTAGCTGCTGTTGACCCATCAGATGTTTCTCCTGTTTTGGTGACTCCTGACACCGACATGACGCTGGGTATGATCATATTCAGGGCTGTCCCACTCTTTGGTGTGTACTGATGTGATTGATAATAATATTATCGTAGAGGTCGGCACGAAACTATACATCGCTCCAGAAGTTCAATCGAGAAAAAGAGGGCCACGTAATCACACTAAGGCTGACATGTACAGTCTGGGAGTACGTACGTTTTACCTTTCAAGTCTCTACGCACTGATTATGTTTTAGATCGTATTTTTTGAAATGAACTTCTTGTTTTCGACAGCTTCAGAACGCATCGCGGTCATTGAAGACCTTCGCAAACCCGAAATATTCTTTCCTACTAGCTGGCAACCGCATTTAACGCGTCAGAAACAAAGTAAGTATATATTGGCCGTTGTTTAACCGAATGCTTATTCGGTTAGTCATAACATCACTGCTGCAACACGATCCAACTCTCCGACCTACGGCGATGGAGCTATCTCAAAGTCCTCTTCTGCCTCAAAGACTGGAAGACGAGTATTTCAAAGGAGCTCTCAAAATGATGAGTGCGTTGTTTGGATGGATTGTCAGTGGAACATTTAACTCATAACCCACTCATAAACCTTCCCCTTTTAAGCTAAAACTGATTCTCCGCATCATCAAGCCGTCCTTTCATCTTTATTCAGCCAGCCTCCGAACCAAGTACGAGGCTACCTGTACGACGCCGAAGCCGAATTGCATGAATATGCGTCCTTGAACCATATCGTGCATGATCGGATAGCTGCCATTTTCCGGCTCCATGGAGCGGTCGACATGCAGCCTTCGTTACTCATGCCTGTAGAGAACGTAGATGCTGAACAGAACCAGGCAATTTTCCTGGACAGACATGGAGAAGTAGTCACACTGCCAAATAATGCGCTGGTACCTTTTGCTCGTCTTGCTGCACGAGGCAACATCAAAAGAATCAAGAGATATCACGTTACGGATATCTACAAGCCAAAGTAAATACCTCCCATCTGTCAGCAGGCACTCGCTGATCCCCCCAATGCAGTGCTGTCGTTGGCCACCCAAGAGTGTCCAAAGCAGCGGTATTCGATATCATCACGCCTGATCTGGAAAGTGGGCCCATGGCAGCGTCGGCCGAAGTTCTCACTCTCTTGGATGATTGTCTCCGAAGCTTTCCAAACCTTGCTGATAACTATGAGATCCACATATCGCATTCACGAGGTAGAATTTACTCCCATCCTCATTTCGAGTCCAAATGACTTACATTCTCGGTTAGTTGTGGATTTGGCTCTCAACCGGATTCCCAACGACTTACGGCCTTCAGTTATCGATATCATGAATCAGTCCAAGTCTTCGCCTTCACAAAAAAGGGCCTTGTTATTGAAAAAGGGGTTACTGAGAAGCACAACGGACGAGTTAGAAGTTCTCGCCGAAGTAGGTAAGAGACCGGTGGCTTTCTGTTCGCTACGATCTAGCTCCCTATAGTCTTTGTTTTACAGAAGATGATGTGGATGTGCTACGGGCTAAGTTGGAGAGGGTCTCGCCGACATTGCTTTCGTTAATGAGCTCCGCCATCGAAGATATGAAGAGAACCATCCAATATGCAGTTGCGGCGGGATTAACAACGACCGTCTTTTGCCATCCGCTGATGTGGGGACAACATCACGCGCATTTTAATGATGGCGTCCGCGTCGAAGTCGTCCGTAGAACCAAACGACTTGATATCCTTGCAGCAGCCGGACGGTAAATCCTTCCGTCCCATAACACATCTACTCGCTCATATGATCGACAACTAGGTACGATGGCTTGATCGCCAAGTGTGCTCCACCGAAGGTCAATGCTGAAAGCATCTGTGCTATTGGGATGCAAATCAACTTGGACAAAATCACGGTCGCTCTTGCAACATTTCAAAGTTCATCTGTCAAGGCGCTTATCAAGGAAGCACGATCTTTCGGCTTCTGGAGCCCTCGGCGCTGTGATGTCTATGTCGTTTCGTATCATCCTGGGTACCTTCAAGACAGACTGGAGGTTGCTGCTTTGCTTTGGCAACACAATATCAGTGCCGATGTCATGTATGAATCAGGCCTTACCGATGAAGATCAGGAGAATCATGTTGAGCTATGTTGTAGAGAAGGCATCCTGTGAGTCGACGAGTCGATTCGGAATGCAATCATTTATTTACTGAGCGTACCCAGATTCACAGTTTATCCTCGCCCACGCACTGCTCGGCGGGAACAGCCTGCCTTCAAAGTGAAGAGCATTCTGAAAGGGACTGAGTATGAAGGTAAGCCGAGATCCATTGCAGTATCTCATGTTTATGCTTTTCCTTCTCAGTTTCCCGTCAAGAACTGGTCGGCCATTTGCATCAGCAGATTGCAGAACAAAAACGTGCTGACTTATCCACATCTGGCACCGCAATCCAACCCGATGTTTACATTACACAGAATGTCATTCCTAACAAAGATGTCACAGGCTCTTCAGACGTACAGCTAGTCTTGCCGGGCGATACCAAGAAGCAGCGGAAGCAGGTCAAGCAAATATTTTTGGACAGAGGTATATATTCCCATCTTTTTAAGAGAAGTTGATCTATATCTGATTGTCTCCGGAGCATACGAGAAAGGCGAACAGATCAAGTTAGCAGTACAGAATGGCATGCCCATACTAGCTGTCGACGTTCCGACGTCCCTCTTCGATGCTATGACGAAGACCACAGGGTGGACCACGGATGATGAAGCGTGGAGAAACATCATTAGTAGTTTTGCTCCAAGCCATTCTGCATATGCGGGCCAAGTAAGAGAAGCGGTTGGAAAACGCAGAACTGACGGGTATCCATTTTTACTGTTGTTTGCGGTTAGGGAGGAGAGGATTCATCTTTTGTCGTTGTCTTGATATTTTTTGGCCTGTGGATCATTCCCGGTAATGTCACCAAGTTAGCGAATAACATATATACTTGCCCTGCTCCAAGCTTGCCAATTCCGCCAATCCCCTTGCTTGCCAAGGGTTCTTGCACCCCCATAATTGAAGCCCCTGTCTCACCAAGTAAACAAGACACGCACTTCTGCATTAGATAATGTAAATAACAATAATAAATAAATAAATTGCCTACTTCGAGCACAATGCTTCCCCAGCCAATACAATATATGTGTATTTTCATTTAAAATATTATATACCACAATGTGGCGAGCAAGGGTTCTGCCGTCGCCAGACGGCGCTTCCCGAGTTAATTCACCTGTGACGCCATTGTGCGCCACTGCTGTGCCACGTGAGGGATCAGTGTCTTCACAGCATGTACAGTGACTAACCCTCATCCACCTCTACTGAAGCAGGCGTGACAGCCACAGCACGATTTGCCTTGTCAACTGAGACAGTCTGTTCGCATTGTTGCGGACAGTCTAAGACCAATTTGACTTCACCTCAATACAACGCCGGTAAGTGCATTATAGTTATTTGGCTTTCCGATGCTGTCGACACTTTCTGAAGTTGGATCTGACTAGTGCTTACGGCGTGTGTATTCGTGGGCATCAACCATGATGCGAACGAATTCCTCGTTCAAGACACCTTTAATGAAACCTCTACTTCCTGTCGACATCATCCTTCACATCTTTCATGTCGGCACGTTCGACTCACCTGACATCGAGGATCGAATGACATTTCCTTTGCATGTATCGCAAGTCAACAGGTCCTGGCGTGCTCTGGCACTACAGACGTCTCGACTATGGTCTTTCATAGTCCATCAAGGTCACCCGAAATTCATTGTGATACCGCTTTCACGCGAGAAGATTAAGCCTAGTCATTACTATCCTTTAATCAACCTCTTCCTTGAACGATCGCGCACTCGCCCACTTACAATACACCTTGACTTGCGTCACCATAATCACAACTACACTGTTCGCGAGGTAGATTGTACTGGTCCTGGACATCCTGTTGATC
Organism: Piloderma croceum F 1598; assembly: GCA_000827315.1. Lineage (NCBI taxonomy): Eukaryota > Fungi > Basidiomycota > Agaricomycetes > Atheliales > Atheliaceae > Piloderma > Piloderma croceum. The sequence goes on along the minus strand of KN833048.1, from coordinate 125,189 downwards.
CACTGCTTCACGTGCTCACTCCGCATGGATCCCGTTTCCAAAAATTTACGTTCATCGCCAATACTTGGACCGACGTGGTTCAATTAATTCGTTACCACATCTGCAGTCTGCACATGCCTCTGTTAAACAGCTTTAAGCTGACTAGGGCATATTTAAGCCAAACCTTCAGACAAAATTTCGAACCTCGACCATTGCTTGGGCGTGTGCCATTCTGTGTCAAGCCTAATGGTGGAGCTGAACATGCCGAGAGCCTCCGCACCGTTACGCAGTCCAAATGGCCGAATGTAGAGCACGTAATACTCAACGGAATTCCACTCGAATGGCGATTGTGGTGCTTCACCAACCTCACATCTCTCACAATTAATTACCTCGCAGAAGAGGCCCGACCCTCCACTCTTGACCTTCGCAATGTATTGCAATCTAATGCTCATTGCCTCAAAAGTCTGGAGATTCATGGCGCCAGCCCAGATGAGTCCGACAAATCTATACTCCACCAAATTGAGCTTCCACAGTTGCGAGAGTTATCCATTGGATATTCTCATCGCCATGACGCCATGTGGCTCATTCGCTCTCTTGACACTCCGTCACTTACTTCTTTGGAGATATGCGATGTCTGGCAGTGCTATGGCGAATTCTGCGAGCATATGGAGAAACAAACTTTCACCACCGGAAGAACTCATTCCAGAGACGCGAGCGAGTTATTTGGCCTTATATTGGAGCATATGCCTTTTCCACTCGACAAAATCCAGTACCTTACCCTCCGATATGTCTCCTTATGCGGCGATGGACAAAATAACCCGATAGACATCACCACTGATGATACATGTTTTCCAGCTGCAGCACGTCTGCTCATGTCATTACCTGCCCTCGACACCCTCATTTTAGAGTGCACAGATTTTGAACCGTTGGCTTTCCATCTTTTCCGCAATCCCAACAGACCACCAAAGCATCCATTGCCCCGATTACAGATAGTGTCGTGCGAACCGTGGCGCAACGGATATGACAGGTCATCCGTGCGAGTTCAAAATAGGACATCGCATCATGGGGACGTCGAGTTGGACCAGACAGCCCAAAGCAATAGCATGGCGACTTCACCTTAGTCATTGATGACGTTGCGCCTTACGTGAAAGATAGCACGTGGATCTCAGTTGTCAAGGAAAAACATTTTTGAACTAGTATACAAACGTTGAGGAAAATCGTACGCATTACGAATAAAAGGTAATAATGATGATGCCTAATCAAGCTGAGCCTTTGTCGTCGTCGGACTTTTCACCAGTCTAGAATGATGAAATCGGAGAAATATTAGCTAACTCTATCCTGATGGCGTGGTAGATATTTACTGACCAAATGTTTGTTGGCATTGATGACCTGATCAACAGTTTTCTTGCCGACGTCGCGCTTAATAGCCCAAGCTGTGAAGACATGGCCTTGCTCGAAGATCTCCTCAACTTCCTCCAAACTTCGTTGAGCCGTTTCGGGGAAGCAAAAGAAGACGTGAATGCACGCCGCAAAGTTGAAGGTGGCGAAAATGAAATAAGTCTGAACAATTCCGTCAGACTCGATTTGCATTCGAAACCGGCGTCAATATACCTTCCATGCAATAGTTGATAGGCCAGGTGGTACAGCCCAGGCGAGAGCAAAGTTAAATGTCCAATTTGCCGCGCTGAAGCGTGGTTAACATGATGAGCCAAAAACTCAAAGGAAATAGAACTTACGTCGCAAGGGAGACGGCCTTAGAACGGACCTTCATTGGGAAAATCTCGGCCGGGTACTGACATACAAGGATAAGTTTAGAGACCAAGCTCAAGTATCGACAAAACCGACCGTCCAAGATACCGGACCCATCGAGATGGCGAAACTGCTCACGAACAGATAAGAGCAGACGATGATCGCCTTGGTCGCGGCCTGGTGGCCATTGATGACCCATACACGAGAACCATCGACTATACCCCAGTCTCCATAGCGACCTTGGAGACCACCGACGAGCGATAGCCAGAAGCCCATGAAGAGAGTGCCAATGATAAGCATAGGACGACGTCCCCACTTATCAATATACACAATAGCAGGTATGGTGAAAACGACATTGAGAACGTATTGGACCGAGTCGGCGATGAGATTGCCACGAGTACCCGTAAGGCCTGCACCTCGGAAAACGTATATAATGTAGTACCTGCAAAAACGCATGAACATATGAGAAAATTGCCAATCCGGTGAGATGTGACCCACATCATGACGTTCATGCCCGTAAGCTGAGACCACATCTGAAGGGAGCAACCGAGACCGACGCGACGGAGAATGCCTGGTTTGAGCAGGTCCAAAAAGGATTTAGCACCTTCAGAACGTTCGAAATAGACCTGGTGCTTGATTTCCTCAAATTCAAGTACGACAAGGTCGTCGTCCCGGTCGCCTTTGGCGTGGAGATCAGCCAGAATTTGTAAGGCCTCGGACTCCCTGTTAATACACAGTCAGTATAGGATGACTTTTAACAATCAGACTACTAACCTATCATGGTCGACAAGCCAACGTGGACTTTCGGGGAAGAAAATCATCCCAAGAGACAGCACAATAGCAGGGATCATTTGGAGTCCCCATGGAATACGGAAAGACGCGACGCCATCGATGTAAGAGCAAGCGAATTGGATGAAATATTGTATCAGGATACCCCAAGTGATTGACCATTGTTGTAGTGCGATAACGCGACCACGGATTGCCGGTGCAGTGATTTCAGATTGATAAATCGGGACGATGGCAGACGAGAGACCGACGGAAGTACCGGAAATAATGCGACCAGCTACGAGCATACCGCGATTCTGAATAGCACTTTGAGCCGAAAGGGTGTCACTGAGCCGAAAACAAGCACTCACAATCGCAGCACATTGCAGAGTCGATCCAATTACCCAAATTATACCCGCAATTATGATGGTCCTTTTTCGACCAATCTTGTCACCGAGCCAAGTAACCATGAGGGAACCTACAAGGGAGCCAGCAGGTATTGCTGCCACGATGGCTCCTTGGACGTTGGGGCCAGGGTTGTCAAACACTTCCTTATAATGATTGTTCTGGTCGTACAATACGCATTAGCAAAAAGAATGTTGGATGGCGTTGGCGTGGCAAAGAGGAACATGCGACTCACACTTAACACTCCCGACATCGAGGAAATATCCAAGCCAAATAGACCTCCACCGATGCATGCGAATCCACCCACGACGTACTAAATTATCCAATGAGTGACAAACACTTCCCTGAACGTCGAACTACACCAACCGGATTCGAAGCGATACGAGCATTATACTAGTTGGGGGGGTGGATAAGTTAGATGCCAGAAGTTACATAGAGGACAAGAGCTTACTCCAATTCCCATCCTCGTTTGAATACGAGCACAAGGAGAAGAGCACAAGGAGCCGAACTAGAGTCCGGATTTGAGGTTATATAAGGTCGCAGTCATTTAAGTACCGAGCTATCGCTAGAAGATACCATCCATCGTCACGGATTTCCGACGAATCCATCCTAGATACACGACATGCCATAGTAAAATGGGTCAGATTGACATTGTGCTGATTCGGGCTCAGATTGGGTACGTCACCAAATTTCTATCGATGCCATTGGAGTTCCATTTACGTGCTACATCTATGTTTCCAGCATGTTTTCATCGGATTGAGAGAACTAACGTAGTAACACGGTCGCGCTGGCAGGATAGTTGCCACGTGATTCCAATTCAAATCCCTCCTCGTCCGTAGCCAAGCGAACCCAGTACGCCTACTTCGGAGGATATCGGCAAACAAATTTCACTCGCGCTGTCAATTCGGATTCTGTCTCCGAATTCAGTCCAACCGAGCCTGTCTGAGTCGTCTCTCTAGTGGAACCAAAACCCACCAGTTAGCGAAGCGTTGTCCTCAATTATATAAATGTTTTTGTAGCTTCGACCCCTACTCCTCTAAGCTGTTCTTACGAATGTCACCAACGATCACCAAGATTCTAGGGCCGCGCGGTCATTTCATCACGCATCGCAAATCACAATAGCTCAAAACCCTTTATCCTGATGGAATGTGGGTACAGCTGGCTTCTTCCATGACGAGTCTAAGTAACTATCCATCAGTTCCAGTTAAGTACCAAAGGCCTCCTTTTTATGACACTTTTATTTCGGCACTTATTATTTCCTGACTCGTTACTTAGAAGATCGTCACCTTCACAACCACTGGTGCACCGCTGTGCCAGCCGTCATCTAAACTACCCCAAACAGCGGGGGACGATCCTCCACATACCTACTTCCCCATTCGAGAACCTTCAGGATCAGCCAGTAGGGGAGTTCAAAGTTGGCGGTTACGCCGGTTAAGAAAAACGGTTAAGACTTTCGTTTAAGCGGCCAAAACCGTCAAGTCGAGCGGACTTTGAAATAAACCCTAGCCTTGGCTCAGCAGTCACAAATTCGGTTCCCGTATCGCAAATACTACTTACAAAGTGCAATACACACCGGCTTGGTCAATATTTAAGTGGGACTTTGATCTATGTCTTTGTCTTTGGCATCCGTAAATATCTGGATCCATCAATACTTCTAGTGTTGCGACAAAGCCCGCCGTTAGCGACGCTACTCGAAACGTCCC
>KN833048.1:65115-78061 GCA_000827315.1 Piloderma croceum F 1598 | reverse complement strand
TGTCCTTCCCAGCTGACTGTGAATCCCTGCAACCCCACCTTGACAGCTTGTAATTTGATTCCTTTTGGCATTCATTCTTCTTCCCAGCTGACTAGAAATCCTTGTGATCTTGCCCTGACAACAGGTAAGTATCACATTCTTCAACATCACATTACCTGTCTTTATGGAATTATTTGTTCAGGATGTATGTCCTTTACAACATCTTCTAACCTATCCATCATGTGTTTTCATATTGATTTGTATTGTATGATTGAAGCCTTCCATCATTTCTTCTGAGAAAGTCCAGTCTTGCCTCCATTCACTGGCAAGTTTTAAACTTGCATTTTATGGTTCACATCTTATTTTAATATATAAGCAGACTGGCAAGCCACCTCTAGTGCAACAAATGGCGTGTCTTGGTATAGGTAAGTGGTGGCATCCCGGTCCTGACAATGTATGACACATGAAATATAGCACTCCTTGTTACTGTGGAGCACACATACTTCTTGTGAGCTCGGAAGAAATCCAACAATCCTGCATACTTTACAACAGCTATGAATCTATACAGATTGAAGAATCTCAACCATGTGCTTAAAGCTGTGAATGAAGCTTTCCACAATGATCAAAAGGTCAGCTTCAGATGGTTGTGGACACCAGCTCGCAAAGGTGCAAGGAAGATCCTCACCAATAAATTGCTCAAGTTTGCAATGGATAATCACTTGAGTATGTCAAGTCACTGAAGTGTTCAAAACCAGTCAGACTTATTTTCATTGATCACAGCCAAGGATTCTTTAGAGGAGGAGTTGAAGATAGTTGAAGAGACGGATATGAAGGATTGGATGGACTAGTCAAAGATAGTTGGATGGAGCTTTGAGGACAGGATTCAGAAACGACTGAGCACCTGGAGGGATTCATATATTGTTTTTTTCTTGTATGATCATTTATGCTTGAGAACCCGCATGGCAACATAAATCTATTTATTCAATTGTCTAACTGGTATCAAAGTTGAACTATACATCTGAAGTATTGTGCAAACATAGTTCCTCATTGCACTCACTTTCTAACAATGGTTAGCTGCGGATGGTGGGCCATGGGAAGAATACAAATGATGACCTGGGCAGAACAGTAGAAGTTAATGGCAAAGATGATAGTTGCAAGAAATTCAATTTACGTGATCAATTCCACCAGAGCGTGTCAAGCTTGGCATCTCGTCCAGACGTAAGAGCTATTCAATACAAGTCAGTGAAGAATCTAAAACAAAACAAAACGCCACGAATGCTCAACATGCATTCCCGGCTCTTCTTGTCAATATACAACCGAACAATCCGCCGAAGCCCTCGACCATTAAGCAACCAACACGCTCTCTTCAAATCCCCCACAGTCCTTGACCCTAAAGCAACCAGCTTATTCACCAATCAACGACAAGTGATTTTGATCATGCGGCATGCTGCTGCTACATAGTGCGATGATCTGATGATGAATGCAATGAAATTCCCCACGACCCGTCGACGATGGTGCGGTAACTGCGGGGTGTGGAAGGATGCTCCAATCCCCTACAGTCCTCGACCATCAAGCGGCCAGGTTATTCGCCAAATCGATAACGGTGATTTTGCTGATGTTGGTGCTGGTCAGATGCTCGTGCTACTAAATGACGCATGCGGATAGCAGATGTAGCGCAGCTGAAGCGCGGGCAACCGAAAGGACTCGTGATCTGGAAGCTGAGGTGGTGTGAACTGAAGCTTGGACTTCGTCTGAGCGGGAAATCGCCGTTGGTGCCGGTCAGATATTTGTGAAATAGCGCATGGGGATGGCAGATGCAGCGCGGCTGAAGGAAAGAGTTCGTGGTCTGGAAGCTGAGGTGGTGTGAACTGAAGCTTCGACTTCGTCTGAGCGGGAAATCGCCCCCCGAAGGTCAAATGCTAGCGCGACGAAGTGGTGTATGGGGATAGCGGATGCAGAGCGGCTGAAGCGCGTGCAACGAAAGAGTTCGTGATCTGGATGGTGTGGACTGAACCTTTGACTTCGTCTGAGCAAGAAATTAGTCATACAAGAGTCGGCATTTAGCTTATACCCAAAGCGCTGACAGACACACTTTGATAAGGATAGAAAGCCCATTTCCCCCCTCCATGCCAAGCAGATAAGCAGCCTTTTGCGATATCTTTCTTTGACCAATCCATCATCACCCATCGCAGACATGTATCACGCGCCAAATTTATGGCACAACAATTCGGTCTGAGCCCTATCTTACGTGTGCCTGTACTAGTAGGAGACATGGAGGTGTACGGCACAAATAGACTGTGCCTGTATGAGTGGCCGTTTGTACGGGCTTGAATTGCGCCCATAGCAAATGGGTTTATTTGTTTTCTGGATCAGAACGGCGTCACAAGCATTTCAGGGGAGTAGAAGACGACAGAATGGAGAGGACGCGGAAGTGTTTAGTATGGCCCGTAGACAATGTTCGAGTCCTTGTTTGTGTGTATGCATTGTGCAAGGCCGTCAACCGTACAGCCACCGGCAACTCTTGGTCGCCAACTTATGTAAGACTGACTATGTTCAAAGCAATCTTATCATCCGAATCCAAAGCTCGTAGCGACTGCTCGTGCAAGGAGAGTTGAAGGAGAGAACTCCCAGAAAGCAAAGTTCACATTGTAAACAAGTCTCAACAAGGATTGGATGGCGACCTTGCTTCCGTTCCACAAGTCCATCCTCGAGCGGATCCACGACCCACAAACAAGCGATCTTTTAGTCCTCGCCCGTGGTCTCGGCCTCCGTCGTATACTATGTACCCTCATGAAAATATATGATTCGCCTCAGAACCTCGTCTTGTTGGTGAACGCGTCGCAAGAGGAAGAGTCGGCCATTGGAGAGGAGTTGGGGATGATGGGGGTAAGGAGACCCGGGTTGAGAGTGGTAGGGTACGAGATGGGAAAGAAGGATAGGTAAGTTCAAGGCTTGGGTTCTCTTGGGCAGAGGTGAAATCGTTAATTGGAATGTGAAGACAGGAATTGTATAAGAGGGGCGGGCTGATGTCTGTCACCTCTCGGATTTTGGTAGTTGACATGCTACAGTCCGACATTCCCATCGACCTGATAACGGGTATTCTAGTCCTACACGCAGAAAAGTACGTCCTCATCCCCGACTCTTCTATGATATGACCAACATTGCACCCAGAGTAACGGCCCTCTCCCTTGAAGCGTTCATAGTCCGACTTTATCGAGAAAAAAACACAACCGGCTTCCTCAAAGCTTTCTCCGACCAACCTGAACACATCACCTCCGGGATGTCTCCTCTAAAGAACATAATGAAGGAGCTTCAGCTCCGAAAGGTACATATATATCCGAGGTTTCACGAGGAAGTCAAGGCATCTCTTGAGAGACGGAGGGCAGACGTCATTGAGTTGTATCAGCCGCTCACGGAGTCGATGAAGGACATTCATGGGGCGATCGTGCAATGTATGACGACGACACTGGCGGAACTTAAGAGATCGAATGCAACAGTGCGTCAGCAGTTGTCTGTTCATTTCAAGTTACTTACCTGTCTTTGGTTATAGCTTGACCTTGACGATTTGAATGTCGAGAATGCGTACTTCCGCTCATTTGATGCCATAGTCCGCCGGCAGCTCGATCCAGTCTGGCATAAAGTCGGCTTAAAGACGAAACAGCTCGTCGCAGATCTCGCAACTCTTCGTCGCCTCCTCACGTACGCGCCTCTACAAGCTTCTTTTCAACTCGTCGCATATTCACATCATTTTACATCAGATATCTATTGACATATGACCCCCTCGCCTTCCACACATACCTCGAAACCATTATTACTTCAAATTCGACAAGCGCTTCTGGCGGCCCGCGCCAGCACCAATCACCCTGGCTCCTTACAGACGCGGCAAACGTCATCTTTAAAATGGCCAAACGACGATGTTACATGCACAGCTCTAGCTCAACTCCGGTAAAACGGAAAGCCCCACCCGCATCTGTGATTAATCTCGTAGATGACGACGAGGAAGAGGATGCGTGGGATGCATTGGACGAGATCGAAGGGCGCGTTGGGGTGAAGAGCGATAAAGCTAAGGGGAAGGAGCGGGAGCGGAGGAAGCCTTGGGTGCCGGATGATATGGATCCGGTGTTGGAAGAGTTGCCGAAGTGGAGTTTATTAGCGGAGGTATTGAAGGAGATCGAGGAGGAGATGATGAGGCAAGAATCGCTAGGCGCTGCTCAGCCTACATGTAAGTAAATATTTAATTATCTTCTCTGTGATTCTAGGCTGATGTTATGATAGTCCACCCTGGGTCGAATACTGTTCTGATCATGACATCCTCCACAAGTACTTCGACACTCATATCGGAGTTTTTATCAACAATGGATGCGGATGCTGAGCAAGGTGCACAAGGACGTACGATGATGGAGACCAAGTTACGGTTGTACCTGGGGTGGAAAGGAAAATTGAGTGCCCGGAGGGAAGAGGGGCAGGGTGCGGTTGGATGGCCTGTTAAGAATGGTGAAACTTTTCAGAAGGAGCAGGGTGGAGATGGAGTTAGCGAAGCGTTGAAGAGAAAAGACCAAGTCATGAAGGAGAGGGGAGCAAGTCGGCGGAGAGTGAGAGGTGGAGCGCCTACTGCTGGAAGTGCGGGTGTAGGTGACGGGGGAAACTCGAGGAAAGGGCAGAAGGACATAATTAGTGGGGAAGGCGAGATGAGGGAAGAAGCGGATCGTGTTGCCAATTTGTGAGTAGCGCTTTCAGTTCGATAAACACTACGTTTGTTGACTCCTTCATCTTGAATATCATAGCTTAGCAAGCGAGAATGGATCGGGCACAGATTTACTCTTCAACCCAGATATTATCGAACACAATCTCAACGGCGCGACGCTACTCGACATCACCTCACTCGACTTTGAAAACGAGTTCGACACCCATTATGGCCTCTTAGCGCCCGAGCAGACAGTGATTGTCCGTGCTTATTCGGATGATTCTGACGATCAGGTCCTGGCGGAAATTAAGCCGAAGTTTATTGTTATGTTCGAGCCTAGTCAGGACTTTGTTCGACGCATTGAGGTGGGATATGGTGCTCATTACTGTCTAATGTTGTACTGATGGGTGGATTAGGTATACCGGAGTTCGAATCCTGGGCTTGGTGTCAGGGTATATTTTATGGTTTACCAAATGAGCTGCGAAGAACATAAGTATCTCGCTGGGATTAGGCGAGAGAAAGAGTCGTTTGAGCGGCTGATCAAGGAGCGGGGGGTACGTCGACTGAGTTGCCTGTGACAATCTGTCGACACACTGATAGGTCTATTATCGCACAGTCGATGTTATTACCTATCTTGGAGGAACGAACGGCTGGTGCGAGCGTGGGTGATGCGATCATCAAGACTATCAGTTCACGGATTGCCGGTGGACGAAAGGAGTTAAATAAAGAGCCTTCCAGGGTGCGATTACACAATTATGTTGTTTCTTTAAGCCAAACTCATGTGTATTGTCTAGGTAATTGTTGATATGCGCGAATTTCGGTCGACCTTGCCGTCACTTCTGCATGCGTCTAGGTTACTTGTTATTCCGGCGACGTTGACGGTCGGAGATTACATTATCACGCCTGATATTTGCGTCGAGAGAAAGAGCATACCCGATTTAATTCAGAGTTTTAACAGTGGGCGTCTGTGAGTGTTTCTCCGATTCCCTTTGATCCGATGTCGTTTGTTAAATGAGATTGCCTTAAAGGTACACACAGTGCGAATTAATGTCGGTGCATTATAAGCAGCCTGTTCTGTTGATAGAATTCGAGGAGCACAAGTCATTTTCACTCGAGGTTTGTGTATGGACTATTCAAAATGCACCACGTCAATGACATCTATTTAGGCATTTGCTGAGGTCAAGTCATACGCGAAGGCCAGCTCCAAATATCCTCAAAAAAAATCAGCTGGTCCCTCAGAGACCGAACGACAGTCCCCGACTATTCAGCACAAGCTCGTTCTCCTCAGCCTCTCTTTTCCGCGGGTCCGAATCATCTGGTCATCTTCGCCATTCGCAACAGCCGAAATATTCAACGATCTCAAGCTCAACAACCCTGAGCCTGATCCTTCGCAGGCAATCGCTATCGGAGCAGAAGAAGATCCTGACGTGGGTGCTGGCGTCAACACTGCCGCCGAGGAGTTGCTCAGAAGTTTACCTGGAATCACAGCCAAGAACGTTAAACACGTGATGAGCAAAGTGCGGAGTGTACGGGAACTTTGTGAAATGGGCAGGGAGGGTGTGCAGGAGATACTAGGGGTGGAACCAGGAAAATCCTGCTGGGAGTTTATGCATCGAGGCGAACTAGGGCGTTGAGTGCGGCCACCATTCTGTTTCTGCACTGTCTATTCCTGGCCAGCCGTCAGGGAGTTACCAACTTGGGCTTATGTCGTGACTAGGTCGAGTTAATGCGCTGGTCTCTACTCGTGGTGCTGCTACAGTGCTTGATTCCCGAACGTTTAGAATATTATAGAACAGCCGTTATATCATATGGTACTCACGATAGCTATTCACACTTAGCATGCTGATACTTCCATACCCTTTAGTTCAGCAACCTGCAGGAGGTCCCAGACGTTCAACTTTCCATGGCTTTAATTCCTAGGCCTTGAGGAGCAATCGTGCCAGTGTACCAAACCAGGCTTCAGTCGTGTAACCAAAGTCCGCATATGATATTGTGCCCGCAAACTGGTTTCAAACCAGAGCGATCAAAGTTGAAAACCAGTTGAGACTCGTTTTCGGCACTAAATCACATACATCACGGCATCTTAAGAACAATAAAGAAGTTATTATAGAAGTAGAGGTAAATTGAATTGAATTATTCTCCATGCTTCCTCGCTTTTGCTCGGGATACCTTCAAAATCATTTGCGAGGTTTCATGACTGTAGCTTGATCGTATGGCGAAAGGCGTGATATTTTGGAGCTGTGTACGAGCTCTTGAAATAGAATGGGACAGTTGGCGAAAGGGAACACGAAAGGATGAACAGAAAACATACCAATTAGGTTCCTCGTCACCCTCCAGTTTCTTGTCGATAATTTCGCGCAATGACCCGTAATCTTCCACTTTAGCGTCGAGGTATGCGTTACCGAGCAACGCCTCGATCATTTCGACCGCACCTGCCACTGAGGCCCCTGCGCCCAAATCTTCAAGCAGCGTCTGAAAAACTGCACCAATTTTCCCATGGGTCCATTCAGCCATTGTCTGCCCAGGGTCGTTATATTCGGTGACATATGCCTGTGCTGACATGTCGCCATACTCCACCGATACAGATACTGTTACTGAACCTGCGGCGCCTGTGAGGTAATAATGGAAGATGTGCCAGAGAGAACAAGTGAGGGTGAGATCTTTGCTGATGGGCTCATCCTTCTCAGAGTTCGTAAAGACCGAGAGATAGATTGTACTCTTTGAAATATCAAAGGAGGAACCGTATGCTCCACGGCCCTGCTTCAGATCGATTCGCTCCTTGGGTTGGCGAGCCCGAATATGGGATATGAGGGCGGTAAGATGAGCCGGAGATCTCGCATGAAGTTCTGATGTCTCTCGCTCTGTTTTGGCTGACAGGATAAGCCCATTTAGATCGTCTTCTGTCAGAGCGATGCTTGGATTCGCCATTTAGGGGTTTTTGCAAAGCTGCTGATCTGTGCCATTGAGCCAGTAAGTCATGTTTATCAGTGGCGCAAAAAAAGATGCGCTACTCTGTTTGGTTTTGTCTGCAATAAAATATCGTGAACGTGATGCTTGAATTGTCGAAGGGTGGTGGCGGAGAAGCAAAAGAATCAGTGCTGGCCCCTGGGCCACCAGCGGCTGCACGTGACCGGGAAGGGTCATACACATGAGTAACCCTAACCCTAACATCTCTTTATGTTTGGCTTATGCGGTGACGTTGCTCCAACCAGACAACAACCAGACACTGAAAGACGACTTGTGGCCCGCCGTGGCTCTTTACTTCTCTCGCGAGTTCCCCTCTGCAAACTTCTCACACACCAACCGACTGACTTCCTGCTTGCACAGCGTTGGCACAGTGCCTACACGAGCCCTGGTCAAGACCATTCAGCTCCAGCCAACAAAAAAAAAGCCACGGCACCCCGAAGATAGACATTATCGAATCTTAGTGGAACAAACAGGGCGATGGCAGTTGCTCCTCAATCGGCGCAGTTCGCACCGTTCATGCCTGATTATCTGCACATAGTATCTGCCGACTAGTGGACTATATACAACCCCACGACTACGACGCTTAATGCTTATCTGTGAGTTTCACATCTGTGCAGTTGTCGGTAGAGCGAAGTTGTGAACGATTTTCTTGTGTTAGGGGTTCGGCGGTACAACAGGCTGCGTCATTTAACATGGGATAGTTATCGTGAGTCTTTCGCCATTTCTTTCTTTGTGTTCCCGCCCCCTCCTTTTCCCATGGATCTAATTTCTCCAGCTGTACTACTAATTTCCTGTCTTACCCCTTCGGACTCGGTTTTTGTCACCTTTTCTATTTAACTCCGTGATCCTGATAACTCTATGCTTTCCACAGGATACATATGTTTGATCTCTGAGGGCAACGCTCGGAGCGGAAAAAGTGTATTCATTGTTTCAAGATTGTAACTTGCACAACGCTCAGCAAGTACGACCAGGTTCTGTTGGAGGAGTCGAAAGCGGTACACTATCCCCTTATCTTTTGCTGTTATGACATTCAACTAACAGACTGTTCTTTTGTGCTTTGCAATCGGATGGCGGAAAGTCTAGTTTTATTTGAGAGCGTCATCAACTCGTGGTGATCCCTACGGATGTCGATTATCTTCTTCCTCGACATGATCAACATATTCAAGAGCAAACTTCCCAAGGTTTGTCGTCTTGCTCGTATTCACTAGGTGCCAAATATTCCACAATCACGTCTCCGTTCACAGGTACCCAAGGCTGCCAAGGACATCCTGTGGAGGTTTATGCGGGCGAATCGGGCAAGTTGAGTGATTACCCCCAGTGTGTATCATACCGTTACATAAGCTATTCGCTAGTTCTCACAAAAAGTATCCGCATCTGTTAAGTTGTGACCATAAACTTCGATGTTGCAGCACCTGCAAACGAAGGCTTGTCCGATCAAAAAGGGATCTTGACTCAGGAGACACCAGTGACCGTGTGGGACCGGTGTCTTAGTACTATCTTAGTAAATCGGTTTTCAAATGGACAAAAATGGTAATTTTGGGTCCTAACATACTTTGGCAGAGATGATTACCGACTTGATGGACCGAACCCTCTGGTCGAGCTTATTGTGCCATTGGCTTATGTGTGCACACGCCACCGATACTCATACGGGCATGCCCCGGATGACCCTCACGTGAACAAACCTTGTAACGGCTATCAGACCCTAGGCTTTGAATAGTGCTATCAAGGCCTGTCCAGAATTCCGGATCTGCACACAAGGAATACATCTATGGACGTCTATGGAGCGCTTGGTCGGACGGCAAGGGTCTACACAACCTCTTGACACGCCATAGATGACGTTCTCCCGCCTTTTTCCGCGTTTTACTGGTGCATTTTCAAATCTTTCGGAATGTCAGAGCGCTCTGAAGGCCTGGCCTAGCATGATTTTATTAGTGACCAAACCGGCACCTCAATACCGACATATTTTGCGGGTATGTTTTTTCTCTGCGGATGACTAGGCCTGCCGCGGTGCCAGGATGCGCAACTACGAACTGCAGCGTTACCGATCACTTTGATTGAACCCTACACCCGGCCAAATGTTTGATGTGCATCTGCCTACCCGCCGATATCATCGGGGTAGTATAAAGCTTGGGTATACAAGCCCAAGGAAAAATTAACATTCCATATTCCATATTCACCCTCTTAGTCCTATCGGTTTCGCTTTGACCCAGATGCCCCGGCAGTATATTCTTCCAGATCTCTTGGCCTTGTGTCCTTTCCCGTCTGGGTTAACTAATCCTCACTATAAGGAGGCAGAAGAGTCAAGAGCTTGGATCAATAGCTATGGCGTATTTACCGACAAAAAGCGCGCAACTTTTGCCCAGGGCAACATTGAACTTCTGGCCTCGCACACGTATCCGTATGCCGGATACAAGCAGTTCAGGATGTGCTGCGATTTTGTCAACTTTGTGCGGTTATTGGCTCCTCCGTTCATACGCCTACACATTGACGAAGTGACGACAACAGTTGTTTCTTATCGACGAAGTGAGCGACGACCAGAACGGCAAAGATGCGAGAGCAACCTGCAATGTCTTTCTCAGAGCACTGCGTAATCCCGATTGGAATGACAACTCCGTCCTGGCAAAAATAACTAAGGAGTATGTCATATTTGCTCAGCATTGATGTACAGGTTCTTCCAAGTTATTCTAACACTAGTACTGGTAGATTCCGAGCCCGTTACTTCAGTCTGGCAGGCGACAATACTTCACAGCGTTTCCTAGCGCATTTCGGCGATTACATTGAGGCTGTCTCCAAAGAGGCCGAGCTTCGCGAGCGGGGAAAGATTCTCAGCGTCGCGGAGTACCTTCCACTGCGCCGTGAGAACAGCGCTGTTCGCCTTTGCTTTGGTCTTCTTGAGTCTGTTCTCGGAATTGACCTTCCAGACAAGGTTTTTGCTGATGACGTCTTCACGAGTCTTCATTTCACTGCGGTAGACATGATTTGTTGGTCGAATGTTCGTACATTTCATGCATCTCCCGATACCCATCCATTGATCAGTTTGCTTTGCTTATTTCTCCAGGATGTCTATAGCTACGACATGGAACAAGCCAAAGGCCTCAATGGCAATAATATCATCACTGTACTGTGCCACGAAAAAAAAATTGACATTCAAGCTGCATCTGATTATGTTGGCATACATTTTGGGCAGCTGATGGACCGTTTCATGGCGGACAAAGCATGCCTCCAGTCTTTCGGCTCTGCCTTAGATGCAGAAGTGGCTCGTTACATTGATGCTATGGGCCAATGGGTGATTGGGAATCTAGAGTGGTCTTTTGAGACCAAGAGGTACTTTGGAGACAACCATGCAGAAGTTAGAAGGACTCGTGTCGTCACTTTGCGACCCAAGGAGGAACCAGAATTCGATTCGGACGACTCCAGTGAGGAGTGATCGGCGAGTAGATCTCCGGCCCTCATTCCCATGCTCACTCAATCAAAAAATTTCTATAGTCAGGTCTTCTAACATGGCTGCAGTATTGTACTCTACACCCGGTTGTCCTGCCTTGATATTGCAATCCTTAGAATGTAGTTGTTATCTTTTAACTTGAATTACAATTAGCTTGTACTGACTGGAGCCAGTAAATGTCACCTAGTGATGTTCCGGCACAGCTTAGCCTGCTTTAGGCCAGGCCAAAGCCATCAGTGACGGCTCGGTTTTGGTTTGTTTGGCCTGAGCTGTGGCCTGTGGTGCTAAAATCACATTAAATCACAATATAATTAGTATACACCACAGGTTGGGTCTGTAGTTAAATTGGAACATAAAGTCAGATCTGTTAATGGTTGCATAACTGCAGCAGAACATTATTTTTACTAGTAATTTGTTCACCTGTATATGGAACAAATATGTGGCCCAAATTCAGGTGGATAACAAACACCACTTTGAAATGTCAACAGTCACATCATGTACTAATGTTCACTGGAAGCAAGCTTTTGCCTATTGCCATGTGCTGGTGCTGGTCAACAAAGGGCATTCAGTAATGACTTGAGATTAGAGTTAGATCAGTATTGTTGGGTTAGGAGGGGGAATTGCAACAAGCTATGGGTAGGTGAAAACAGACAACTAGGTTGTTGGGGATCCAACAACCAACAGGCAGAGTTTTGCTTTTATAGCTCTTCAGGCCTGTTTTCTCACACTCCAAATGGGGGATAAAGACAATTAGTGAGGACTCACATGCATTCCACTTGGATTTCAAGTCAGAAATCTTACTAATTCCCATTCTGATTGGATCAGGAATGAGTAAGCCTGACAGATATTAATTAGCTAAAGATCCAGAATGATCAGACATACAGTTATCTACATGTCACTATAACACTTTTGAACAGAGTGTATCCAGCTACATTCGTCTCATATTGCTCCAAATTTTCTCTCAAAATACCCATATGCATCTTGTAAACATATTCTGACCCAGAAAATAATGCTAAGATTGTGTTGCTGTTGTGCAATTGAGTCAGCTTTGAGAAGTGTAAAATCCCAATTTGGGTTTTTGGCCCAAACTGGTCAGTGTGACACTGAAGAAGCAGTTCTGCAACAGTAATTTTTACAGTGGGTTTCTTATTAAGGTTGTCTGGGTTCAGGCTACATTTCAAGGTGGCAAGCAGAAGAGGTATTGTGTGACATCTATATGCACACAATGAGCCTTATATACGCCAGGAGATGAAGATGTGAACTGTGAATAGTTTCATCAATTGAAAGGGATGTCGAGTGAAGAAACTGTCACCTGATCGTATCGAAAGCAATGAGGCAACAAGCACATCTATGGAAAACAATTAGAGTTATCTCCGCCAATGAGATGGCCCACACGACTATACTATACAACAAGGCATAGTGAATAAGTGTGTCTGCACAGGGCAATGGGCTAGATCTCAAACAGTGCAGATGTGAAGTATCCACGGACTTGACTCACCTCATAGGCCCACAGCAATGATCGTGATCGGTACGAGTTAGTACGAACCTTATCGATCTCGGTGTGCGCCTCGATGGTCAGCTTGTAAGCCAAAGTTCCACCAATAGGATAGATAAGGCCTGATTGTGAGTTGTGCCAATGTGAAAGTTTTCATAAACATCACATAGTGCACTCGCTTCACATTCCAACGATAGTCAAAGGGGACCGATGCAATTCTTATCGATCCGAGCCCTTCCATGTGCTTCAAACAGTACAAGTTCCACCAATGACATACACGAATAGGGTGAAGGGCTGCAGATAGCATGCATACTGAGAACCCCATAATCAGAAAGGGAACGTTTACTACACACCTATGTATTGCCACCCTGTGTGCTTC